>LQNS02277243.1:1328534-1340780 GCA_001587735.2 Parhyale hawaiensis | reverse complement strand
TGATCCAGTTACTGCCAGCTATCCAATCTAACCATTATGTATCTCACCGGATGGTGGAAGTTATTGTTTTCCATTTCCCCGCCAGGGCAGGCCCTATGTAAGTTCCAACTCTCGACAGTGGGATCAACAAGAAGTAAGATGAACGGTGGGAATGGTGGACATAGGACATTCTTTGAAATTTCCGACATTTGGTTGAGATCTTGAGTTAAAAAAAATGCTGGTAGTTCAGCAGTATTGACTGTTGAGAAGGATTTCGATTCTGCTATCTCATGAACTCAGTTTAGGCATTAGCAGTTCATTTTCAGAAAAGGAAAGAACGCTCAAAGTTACTGGGCTGCTTTTCTAGATTTTTGGTCATGCCTCCCCCCTCCTCATTTATATGATTCGCACCCCCGGCGTCTCCCCCATGAAAAGTTTCCTGGCTACGACACCGGAAAGACGTCTTCTTTTTTTAAAGTGTACGAAGGCTATGCTATTCCTTTCCTTAATTTAAATTAAGGTTGACTAGACAGGCTGCAGTAGATGGACCAACAGGCCCATTCACAGAGAGACACCGGAACTTAGCCCCGGCCCTGTATGAGCTATTGCCATTATGTCAGAAGCATTTACATGATTAATGAAAAGGATAAAAAAGAAAAAAAAAACAGCCAAAGAAACGATCCTGTATGCACGATTTGCGGAGCTTAGAGACGTCAAGTTAGTAGAGGCAGAAGAGAAAATATGAATTAATGTAAAGAGTTAAGAGTGTGGGACACCTGGAGGTGTTTTCAGCTGTGAAGAATGTCTCTCCCGATGTTTGCCAAGACGATTTCTAAACGCGCTGACTGTCTCCGCACCAAAAACGTCTGAGGGGAGTTCATTCCAGTTGTTCACTATGGCATACGGAAACAACTGCAGGCTTAAGGCTGTACTTCGACATTTATGCTTGAGTTCTTGACCGTTGTTTCGGAGTCGATCATTATCATCTCTCAAAAATTCTCGTTATACTTAGGTACATCATTGAAGCCATTCACATACTTCAATGTTTGTATTGTTTGCCCCCCCCCCTTAGTCGTCTTTGCTCGAGAAAAATGCTGCCACTTCCTCTGAGCGACACTTGCATCGCCTGCTTCGCAGCTGAAGGATCAATTTCGTTGGTCCGCACTGGATTCTTCAAATGTTTTCGATATCTTTGCACAGATGTGGCGATCAGAACTGAATAGTAAATTTTAAATGTGGGCTCACTAGCGTTTTGTACAAAGTAATGATGATGTCCTTGGATTTGTACTCGGAATTACAAAGTGCTAGTGAACCAAAGTACTCTGCTCAGTATCTTCCTTTAATGCAACTCGCTGACTGTGTTGTAGATTGTTTGTATTAGTTATTCCCAAAACAAGTATTTGTGTGACAGCTGCCAATTCTGTCATGTTCATTTTCAATCGGGTTGAGGGGTTCTCCGGCCCTACGTGCATTACTGAACATATGACGACATTAAAAGCTACCGGCGTCCAGTCACTCATCTCTCCTGGTAGCTTTACTCGATCACTGCTGCTGGCAAGAGAGCAATGCCCAGATCAAGCGTGAATAGTCTCCCTGGGTACCATGGGCTTCTAATTTTTGCATTACCCTTTGGTGGGGACATTGTCACAAGCATTTTGAAAGTCTAGATAAACGAGGTTCACATACTTTTCTTCATCTCCAATTTCCGCAACTTTCGAAAAGAACATCAGAAAGTTAATAGAGCAACTTCTTCTACTGTATTTTGATAGCTGCGCTGGTTGTCGGGCATGAGCTGGTCCATCCTCAGGTAATCAATGTTCCACTTCTTCAATAGTTGTTCGACGGATTTGCTGATTGGTCGATAGTTGCTAGGGTTTTTCTTATCCCCTGTCTTATGTATCGGGATCACGTTAGCTAGTTTCCAATCCCGCGGAACTTCTTCTGTTCTTAAAGTCCGATATTATGTTCGAGTAGTGACTTTGAGATGACGAGCCATTTGCCGTAGAACACGGGGAGAAAGATTGTCTGGGCACGTACACTTGTTCATATTCAGGTGGGCCAGTTCTGCAAGAATTGCACGTTCAATAAAGACACACGTGTCTACGGGAGCTACATTCATCGCTCCTGGTGTCGAAATGTGCGTAACATTTTTCACGGCAAATACCGAAAGTAAAATATTCGTTCAGGATAGTAGCTTGTTTCTTGGGTCGTTGGTGATTTCACCGTCAGAGTTTTTGAGTGTATGTATGATTTCTTTATTGAGTCAGCTTCCATTCTCATATTTGTAGAATGTTTTTGGGTTGCATTTTGCCATTGCAGCTACGGAAACTCGTTTATCCCCTTCAGTAGTCCTGACTTGTCTTTTCACCTTCAGACATGCCATTATGTGACAGGAATTAGATGTAGGAGAGTGGACCTACAGAGGTTTGCTTATACACAGATAAGAAAAGTTACAGGTCTGGGCTTGGGACTAGAAAGTCGTCTCTTGTATGCTCTACATTATCTCACAAGAGGAAATATGGGTAAATAAATAAAATAATATACAGCATAAAATAGGAACTGCCTCAGCATATTCAAAACATTGCTAACGGTGAACTAGTGAGTGCTGGAAAAAAGAAGCATATTGGTTCCATGCATACCGATAGAGTAGCTACGTGCAGTGTAGAGATAAGTTGCTGTTTGCTTTCCCGTTGAGCCAACTTCTCTTAATGTTTTACACTCTAGCAACTTTTTGTGCGCCTCCATGTTCTTTCTAAAATGGCGCTTTTATACAGAGCACTGAGAAAGTGAAATTGCATTCTGTTACAAAAATTGCTCCAAGCTACCACCACAGTTAGATTTTGAGCCTAGAGACACACTATTAACGGTTACCATAACCAACAGCTTGGCAATTTTGGCCAATTTTGGCCATACATCACAGAGTCATTACACGCATCTACGCACGTAATGAAAACATTCATCTCATGTAACGACTACAGCACAGAGTCATTACGCGCATCTACGCACGTAATGAAAACATTCATCACATGTAACGACTACAGCACAGAGTCATTACGCGCATCTACGCACGTAATGAAAACATTCATCACATGTAACGACTACAACACAGTGTCATTACGCGCATCTACGCACGTAATGAAAACATTCATCACATGTAACGACTACAGCACAGAGTCATTACGCACATCTACGCACGTAATGAAAACATTCATCACATGTAACGACTACAGCACAGAGTCATTACGCACATCTACGCACGTAATGAAAACATTCATCACATGTAACGACTACATGTCGCCCTGAGCAACAACCCATGCCGGTATTCGAAACTGCAAATACTCTGTAATTAACCATCCCCAATCTTGACGCCTGTACCCACAGAGCATTTATGACGTAGTAAGTAAAAAAGCGACTTCGCTGTTAAAGCTAAAGCATAACAATAATTGTGCTGAAGAAATAAACTACAGCGCAATTTGAAGATGGCAAATTGTGTCCTGATGTAAGACCTGCACATGAGTTAGAACCGGATACAGATGGGTAGCCTAGTTAAGTTACTCGCTTGGGAATTCGCTGCTCACACTATAGGAAAACTCCAACACAATATTGTTAGTGTTCGATATGCAGGTAAAGGAAGTCTTCGCTAAAAATTTCAGACTAGTGAAGGAGCGAGATGATTATGTAACATCAAATAAAGGGGGACAAAGTTCACAGCCTGAATTAGACATCAAATTACTGGATCATGCCCATATTGAAAATCGTGCTTTGTGAGACAGTAATAAAGTGGAAAAGATTGAAGAAATACTCCGATATTTGTTAATGATACACAGAAAGTTATTTAGGAAAGATAAAAATCTAATATGAAGATTCATCTTGCCGTGACAATGTTTAAATTGTGCTTAGTTAATCAACTAAGTCAGCGTATAAACACGTGTCAGAAGTACGTCTCTTGAAAGCGGGCAATGGTGTCACCGGAATGCAGTGAATTTATTTCCTTCAATTACCTAGAACCAAAATGCGATTCTACTTCGAAACCTGTATGAAACAAGGTCGGCGTATAGCGTGGAATACCTGTAGCTGGGACGCCCAATGTTGCCCACGTGATGAATGAATAGCCTATGGCAGTTCAACCTGCTCTGGAGTTTAAGGTAACGCACTAAGTAGTTTAGAGAAAGCGGCTTCGCGATGTATAACGCCATAGCTACATAGGTTGCCTCAGGCTGTCGAAAGAATTGTACCTTACATTTTTAAACAAATACTGGTAAACGGTCGCAAATTCATAGCATTAGCCTATAGAACTTTGCTGACTGCGAGTAATTGTAAACTGAATGAGCAAAACATTCGCTTTGCACTCAATGACTAATGGCGATGACACAGGATAGTCAGAAAACGGGCATCGTCATTTTTTCACCGGAATGTTCTGATGTGCTCATTAAAGTAGCACGCACGAAGAATTTCGACTTATAAGTCCCTCCATACATAATGACACATCCGAAAGTTAACTTACGGCTCTTACAGAGCAAACTGAACGGATGGTTATGATTTTTACACCATTTCTTGACAATTTCAAAGTTATGTTTGCGAAAGTCCAACCTAAGGTTCCTACGAAAAGATGAGGATACTCGTTCGTCCATAGTTCCCCGTGCGGTAGCAATAATTGCGCTTCTCACCAATTCATTTGCCTGCTGCAGCTGGAGTCGTTCGGGAGACCTGCAGCCCGCCGTTCCGCAACACCCCGGCTGGGTGTGTCTACGCCACCTCACATACGAAGCCGTGGATGACATACTGCCAAGCCCGGCAACATTGCTTATCGCTCGGTGCCGACCTCTACTCGGCAGACACAGCAGCTGACCCTGCCAACCTGGTGACCTTTCTGAGAAAAACTTTTGGCAACCGTGAGTAGTACAGCCGGGGGATGTCTAGTTGTTCCGTGCCATCGCAGAGCACAATATTCTTTAGCTATATTCTGCTCTACAATATATGAAAAAACATTTATTTACTGTAGAAATGAACTGTGAAACCTTATTTACCCTAACACTTGAATGGCTAGCCATGTTAAAATCTAACCATATTTTTTTCTACTAGTCGTTTGACGCCTCTTGTTGGTCCCGGTGGTTCAACGCAACCTTATGCTGGGACACATGTGCATTTCTACCAGAGTTCATTTACTAAAGATAGTTATGTCAGCTCTAAGCGAACACCCCGGTGGCCAATTTCAGCCAATCAGCGACAACTTTGACTGACGTCAATTTCAGCATGGGCGATCCCCCGCGTCACTATTCTGAGTAGACGCGAGGGACGGCTCGGTCTACTATACCAGAAAGACCTTCTCGTCAATGGTTTATCATATATTACCTCAAATTGAAACTACACATGCACTTAATTACATAAATGAAAGTAAACAATAGACCACAGATTTGATGTCTGGTATTGCATCTTGATTCATTATTAGTATTATTAATAAAAAAAACTGAGGAATCGTCCGAAAAATGTTTACCTTAGTTAAAATGAATGCCTTGCATGAGTTAGAATGTTTCGCATAGTTAAAAAAAGACAAAATTAGACGATTTTCATGCACCCAAAAACTATGAGTTACAACAGGTTATAAAGTAGAATGTTGTGCATACATGAAAAACGCAATAAACTGCAATTGAACAAGTTTACAAACGTTTATCAAATGAACATCGCGACGCTCACTTCGCCTCCAACACATACGACTTCCTGTGGAACTATCCAAGATGCCTTGCTGCAAAAGGATTGACGCTATTGGCTGATACACTTTACTGTGACGTCACTATGCTGCAGCTGCAAGCTGTAATGTCTGACATAATTTCTATAGTAAGTGAACTGTGATTTCTACTCCCAACTGGTGGCCCGGCCGTGCAGCTCACGTGCCGTTTCGATACATACTTAAAATCGGTAGCGTAGATAGGTACCGTGGCATAAATGACGTCCGAGTGTCGCATCCTTGCATCAAGTTGTCTGTGTAAATGCCTAGTGTGCCCCAACATTACGAGACACAGCCATCCTCAACTCCAAGGATTATGAGACTAACAGGTTAACGCAGGGGGCGAAGCCAAGCTGTAATGCATCATAGGTAATGAGGCGTGTGACGTCATAATGTTCAAGTACGGTAATTCGCAGCTCTTTTACATTGCATTTGGGCCTCCAGAGTGCCTTACATATCCTACAATCATCATAGTCGCACAAAAATATATATCAAAGCATCTCCGAACTATTTTAGCTCTCAGTAGGATAATTTTTTTGTTATTTAGGTTGATTTTTTCGTAAGAGGCACGCACCCGGTCGGAGAGTTTTGGTAAAATGTTAGCCTATGCTGTGCCGTCGCGTACACGTCGTTAACATATCCGCCTCTCCTAATAGCAAAAATTACCGCATCATTGGTAAAATATGGATTAAATATTCGCCAGTTTCAACAACATCATTCCGTGAGACACTTTAGGTATATGGAATACGGTTAGGTAGTTTTTCTGCAAGTTAGCTAACGCGGGTCTGACGCCACCCTACTGTTCTACTGCTGTAACGCGCAGAGTTTAGCAGCTGATTTTTTTTCTAATTTTACCGAGCAATTGTATGGCTTCGGCGTATACTATATAGACTTTTGCTTTAATATTACTTCGCCGGGAGGAAAGTAATTTTTTTGTCCTTTAATGTTTCTCTTACTAATCTTGTTAAAAAGTTTTATATTTCGGCGTTCAATCGCTTGCATCTGAGCCCATTTTTGTTGCAGCGGTTTGGAATCATAGAGAATAGCAGATCACTGGTAGAAGACGAAAATGAATCGAAAACATTGTGGTTTTCATTTATATAAATCCATCTCCAGAATGCCATATTTTTCTCGATAAAACTCACTCAATTTATTGTATTTTAAAGACGATAAACTTGGCTCAAAAAGTGCTTCTGATACATACGGGCATTTGCCGGTTGAATTCACTGCTCATTTACTAGCCTTTTAACCACCGTTCTTTCAAAATTTTATCCTTTAGAGAGCTAAAAAAGTGCGCAGATACCTTGATACATGTTTTTTTTTGTGCAGCTATAATGATTGTAGGACTTGTAGGACACTCTAGAGTCCCAAATGAAATACGAAGAAACAATGCAAAACAGCTACTGCAAAACCAGCTAAGATTTTAAGACGTTATCGGTTCGTACGTCCGCCGCGCCCAAACGCCGCTCGTCACCAGTGCGCTAACCTGGTCACGTTAATAAACTCGAAATTGTTGATTGGTCCTGTTAGCGCTATAACAAAGCCGTTGTGCATTGGGTTATTTGTCGGCCCATTATCTGTCACGCCTGCAGCAATGGCATGTGTACTGACGGTGCAATCACCAATGACCTAAGAGACAAAGCCACAATCCTGAACGACTATTTCACCTCTGTATTTACCATTGAAAATGTTACGAATATTCCTGAACCAGCACCGATGCAAGTTACTCCTATAAACACATGTGTTTTCTCGAAGATCGAGATCCTTCAAGCACTGACCCACCTAAATGTGTACAAATCCACTGGCCCAGATAATCTTACTCCCCGTGTACAACAAGAAATGGCTCCTGTCATCGTGAAGCCACTGCTCAAAGTATTTAATCGGTCTCTTAAAACGGGAGAAGTTCCGCAGGATTGGAGACTAGCTAACGTGATACCGCTACATAAGAAGGGGGACAAGAAATGCCCCAACAACTATTGACCTATCTGTCTTACATCGGTCGTAAGCAAAACTATCGAACGCCTCCTAGAAAAGCGCATCACTGACCACCTGAGGCATGGCTGAACAACGTAACAGATTAACTCATCGCTTGACAATTTTGAGACGGTTCTGCGCATCTCCCTGTGTGACGTCACGTGGGGAGAACGCTCGTGAAAATCGTCAGTGTTGCTAGAGCATCGATATCATTTCTCATATAACGATTTCCTTCTTTTCGATGTTTGGCTGTTCTGAACATGTTGATAACAATTTACTGAAGCTTCATCGTGTTCCTAAAGAGCTACTAGAGTTGGAAAAAAAAAGGTTTGGGACTTGCAAATGAGCCAAATCACGTTCCGCTGTAGCAGGCCGCATGTGCTCCAACTATTTTGGCCTCAGCAATATGATAAACGCGTATCTCTAATCAGTACATTGCTTAAAGCTGGAAAATGTACATCTTTGTTTTGTTGATGCCGCAAATGATGCGAGACTTTTTTTCTTTTAGCAGGTATTTGGCTTTGGCAAAGGGTGTAGTACTAAAGGTTTCTTGATTCTCAATATTCTTATATTTCTCTTTTTAATGGTTCAAAAAGGCACTCCCTAGTAGTTATGAACAATACGATTTGTCTTTCAGGTTTACCCAAGTAATACCAGTCAATACTCATTTTATTTAAGAATTTCATGAAAATTACTCAAATTAGAAAAAGCTCGTTGTTTGTTCGCCAATGCATTTCTAATGAGTATAGCCTGGATTAAGTTTTTTCATCATCTCAAGAAGAAAATTGAGAAGAGTTTATTGGGATACTGTTTTATTACTGATGCCGATGACACACGCTAATCAAAAGAACGAGTATCGTCATTTTTCCGTTTTAAAGTTATGTTGAACTTTTCTAGACAAAGCTTTGGGAATGCCAAAAAATGGCGTGAAAATGTTTACTGTCAGTTCAGTTTACTCCGCAAGTGCCGTTAGTTTACTGTCGGACGTATCATTATATCTGGAGGGAATTATAATTCAAAATCATTTGCAAGTGTGTGCTATTTATATGTGCAGATCAAAACATTCGGACAAAAAGATGGCGATACTCGTTCTTTTGAATAGCGTGTGGTATCGACGTGAGAGAGGAGATGTTCGTTGTTCGGAATATAGAGATATGTAACGCTGAGACTGGCAAATCACACCCATCCGCTTGACAATTGGATTTTCTTGTTAAGATAAACCCTTCGATACTTTTAATATAATAAATTCAAAGCTAAACTTCTCAAATTTGTACTTACAAATCACTTTTAGAGATTTCAAGTCTCGTCCGACCAGATGTACGTTCAAGTGAAGCTTTTCGGCAGCAATGAAGCGACAAAAATCATGGAGAATTGAGGGCCATGTGACTTACTATTGCTTCGCTAGTAATTGTTCTTTTATCAATGTTCTATTGCTTTTTAATTTAGTTGAGATATTATATATTAACTGACACTCCTACAATAATAGTGAGCAAAGCGTTTACTACACGTCTATCAAAGTAATCAAACAAATTTGAACTTTCAATTGCGACATTATTTTGCGCTGTAGTTGTTTTTCTTTAAAACTTGTTCTTTTGCTATTATTTTTGACAGTGGAGTGCCCTACTATGTAAAACAGTAATGTGGTGACGAAAAACAACCTATGTTAATGTAATACCGAAGAAGTCGTAGCTATGTTGTTGTACTTGATTTCTTCGTCGTTGAGCTCATTTACTCGGCAGTCTTTTACTTTATTTCTCACAAACCGATATGTGCACGGGGAAGTTAAGAGCTGTGACTGTGTGAAAATGATTACCATTGTTTCTCCTCCATGCAAGCCCTCGCTCACTGTATTTATAAAGCCTGTGACAGGTAGGAAAAAATGAACACGGACTGTCGTCTATCTCCCCACGTGACGTCACAGCTGAGATACAGTGGCGGGGCTGGCAACCCGACCTGCGCGTGAGTCAAGCTGTTAACGTAGTTCAGCCATGACCTGAGGATGCATCAGCTCATATCCGACTCTCAGCATGGCTTCCGAAATGGAAGAAGCTGCTTAAAAAACCGTCTGGACTATTTCTCAAAAGTTACTGATATTAAAGATGAAGAAAAGGGTGTAAACTTTCTGTATCTAGACTTTAAAAAGGCTTTTGATAAAGTCCCACATCAGCGGCTAATGAAAAAATTGGAAGCCCATGGTATCCAGGGAGACTATATTTACGATGGATCAGGGCATGGCTTACGGGTCGGCAGCAGCGAGTGAAGCTTGAAGGAGAGACAAGCGACTGGACGCAGGTATCATCAGGGGTTCCACCAGGTAGCGTGTTTGGCCCACTTCTGTTCTCAATATACATAAATGATCTGGATCTTAATATCCGCAGTAAAATCAGTAAATTTGCGGATGATACAAAACTATGCCATCCTGCCACGAAAAGAGCCGAGCTCCCTCAAGATCTTGACCACCTCATGGAATGGAGCACAACGTGGCAGATGAGTTTTAATGTTGACAAATGCTCAGTAATGCACGTAGGGCTAGTGAACTTTTCAACTCCATTGAAAATGAATGGGACAGAATTGGCTCTTGTCGCCCAACAACGTGACTTAGGAATCACTATTACAAACAAACTACAACATAGTCAGCAAGCTGACAAGAGTGTCAAAATGGCAAGCAGAGTACTCGGATCCATCACCAGAAATTTTGAATATAAGTCCAAGGACATCATCGTTCCCCTGTACAAGGCAATAGTGCGGCCACAATTAGAATTTGGTGTTCAATTCTGGTCGCCACATCTGTGCAAAGATATCGATAACATGGAAGGAGTTGTGGTGAGCTGCTCTTGAAAGCAGTCACCCAGGGTATGAGCGAACCGACAAGGTGAATAAAAGCTTGCGCCAAATTATTAATTATATTAGTGACAATATACAGTCGTTGGTTCAGGCAAGGTACAGTTAAACAATCGTCGTAGTACAATCTTCATGGCCGTGCTGTCATGTACCAAGTCTTCTGGCGGTGTGGAACTGAACGTTGCGCAGCTTCGTCGCTAAGGACGCCGTCACGAGGATGCCAGTGGCGCGGTGTGGAGTGATAGCGTAGCAGCTGTAGCGGGGCAAAACCATGAAGCTCATGCGAAGTCAGATGCGAGCAGCCGTGTCGGGATGCAGCGGACCAGGAGGCAGCGTGCGGAGCAGCAGATTAGGAGGCCCCATAGGGCCCCCGGAGAGAAGTGTTGCTGACCGGACCTCTTCGGTGCTGTAGTAGTGGGGCTGCAGACTTCAAGTTCAGGTAGTAGAGCTGTTTTAGCTTAGGAGTCAAGATAAAGTTGAGACTTGAGATTCTGAATTTCCACCCCAAAATCTGGCCGTGATATGCTGAATGGAGCGCAAGCAACTTCCAGGAGTGCGCGGTCACCGGCCAATGCCCACGCTCAAGTCGTCGTTCGTTGACCGCGGACCAGAGATGTTAGGAATTTTAGATGTATCCCTGTCATGCGTCATTTATTTAAATTATATATGTATAAAATTATGAATAAATATTGTGAAGACACGAATTAATATTGATCTAATTATTATTGACACAGACGTTTACTAAATTTTTTACACTAAATTTAATTGAACAATAGATTCAGGGATTTATTGACACACAATGCATGAAATGGCACATGACAGGTCCCAACACATACGAGGTGAGCCACGCCTCAATACATCCTACAGGTGTTCAACAATAACGCGGAGAATGTAAGGGCAGGAAAACACAGGTTAAAATCAATGATATATTTAGATGTCACATAGTGCAATGGGCGTGCCGTGGAATAAGGAATATTAAGGGATATCAAAATTGAATTATTGAAAGGCGCGCCCCAAGAAAATGAAAGAATCGTTGCAGGGGAAAACGGACGTCGCGCACTCGATCTGAACATCATGACACACATGTGAATGCATGCATAAGGCTCATATCGAGCGGTTCGGCGACTCCGGAGAAAACCCACAGATTGTAGCATATTTTAGTAGGCGAAAACATAAGGCAAACACTGGCAACGTCAAATTATAATTACACGGTGATCGGTGACAGGTAAATTCGAAGTTCACATCATTACAATACCGCTAGACGTTGAATTATGACCCGTCCGATTGCACGTCGCCAGGGCACTGATGATTTGAACAAGGGATGATCATCGTAGGCAAGATCACGACTCAGCGTCCGTCGCTATAAAATGAGATGTGATCACAGGCAGAACATCACTACAGCACGTCACTCGGGAACTGATGATTTGAAGAAGGGATGATCATCGTAGGCAAGATCACGACTCAGCGTCCGTCGCTATAAAACGAGATGTGATCACAGGCAGAACATCACGACAGCACGTCACTCGGGAACTGATGATCTGAAGAAGGGATGATCATCGTAGGCAAGATCACTGCGCGGAGTCCATAACGCTAACAAGATGAGAGGTGATCACATAGGCACAGACTATTTGGACAAGGCACTGATCATCGTGAGCAAGATCACTGCTCGGCGTCCATAACGCTAACAAGATGAGAGGTGATCACATAGGCACAGACTATTTGAAGAA
>LQNS02277243.1:1190317-1202264 GCA_001587735.2 Parhyale hawaiensis | reverse complement strand
TAACATCGAAAAGAAGTTCAAGTACATCACACACCTTAATAGATGCCTATTATTTATGAAAATAAACTTCACGGCACGTAAATAGTCTATTTACATAGTGTTCTCAGAGTATGCATCAGGGTGCAACACCATCACTGAGCATCACCCTTCGCCCCTCCCACTGTGGCCTGTGACCTGCCACGCCATTGGCTGCCTTGAGACTGTTCTTGCTGAAAGGTTCAGGAAAAAAAAATTCGCGCCCGGCCAGCTTATATTGCGAGCAGGGGAGCCTTAACTGGGGGCGAGGAGAGGAGGGGTAATTGCCCCCTCCAATACCAAGGAGTCCCGTTCTAGGCATGTAGCTGAAGCCATTTCAAGTACTTGAATGTTTCTACAAAAGGCGTCTTTTTGTGGCCACGCTTGTGATTAGAATCACCGTGATCATCGTGAAGAACGGCCAACGATTTTGTACACAAACCAGAGACGCCATGACAATTTTCGAAAAATATATTTTTATGGAAAATGGTAGGGAATGAGATTCTTATGAGCCTTTATTTATTTTGAAGCCAATGAATAACTGAACTAGCAGTTTCTAAGGAAATTTGAAAATGCACAGGCTACAGGTATAAGACTAAGGAAACAACAATTTTGGAAGTCAATATTACAAACAATCATCGTAACATTATTCAATTTATCCCTAAATATAAGAAAATATCACGAACTTGCACTTCAAATTTTGAATTTTTTATTGTCCAACGGCTGGAATCACTCTTTGATCTGCATGATTAGCCTGCGGAGGAAATCACGCTGCGATCAATTCTCACCACAGATCACGGTTGATTGCTATCAGAATCACGTCAAAATGCGGTCACAAAAACGTACGAATCATGCGCGATCAGGGGGAATCATCAGCGCGGTGGTCACAAAAGGACGCCTACCTTACCTTACCTTACCTTGATGATACTTCGGACGAGGTCCAGGTGACGTTATACACGCATCCCATCTTGCGAAGAGGTGATACTGCAGTCCGTGACCAGCGGGATGGCTAACAGCGAGTTATCCCCACAGTTCACGTCGCCGCTTACAACAAGTTTATCTGGCACTTTCAATAAGTATGTGCATCCAGTAAGTTTTTCAATTTCGCAGTCGCTGTACCGGTGACATTTCGGACGTGACGTGGCATTTTGTTGAATAATCTCGCCCCCCGAACCGCAAAACTATTAGAATACTTTGTGGCCATTACGTCACCACCAGTTTTGATCGGAATTCGCACGTCACAAGTGAAGTGCGACCAATACGGTCTGAGTGTCTGGCCTGGATTCGTCCATTGACATTGACAGTAATGCCTTCTAGAATTTTCCAGACATATATGATCGTAGAGCGCTCGAATCTCTTTTGAAAGGAGTACATTTGAAGTTGAGCAAGTCTTTCGTGATAGTTTAAATCTTGCATGCTCCGGATTTTGGCGGTAAACGATCGCTGGATAGCCTCAAGGCGCTCCAAGTCTTTCCGCTTGCTAGAGCTTGGCATCCAAAGAGGTGAACAGTATTCAATTCTCGGTAGTATTAGTTGTTCCATAAGGTCAGCATTGTGTTGAAGCACCCATCCGCTCCACTTCTTGCCTATAGTAACAACTCGAAAAATGTGATAATCAAAAGTGGCATTATCTTGCAGTTTCACCCCAGGATTTGTTAAAATTTGCTTTCTCTCGATTTCTCTCTCGTCTTGTAGAACGTAGATTCAGTAAGGGAGAGTTTTTTTCGGTACCGTAATAGTTGAAAGTTTGATTCGTTGAAGGTCATGTTGTTAACCGATGTCCAGTGAAAGATGGTGGTTAGATCTAGTTGCACATTCCGTACATCTGCCGTTGGTTGTACCGCTGCTAATATCCGTGTGTCATCAGCGAGGGAGGGAACAGCAAACTTGCATTGGCGCCCCATATCATTTATCATGATGATGAAGAGTAGTGGACCAAGCATTGTGCCTTGTGAGACTCCACTGAGTACCGGCTGTCGTTTGGACACTTTATTATTTATAATTACACTTTGGGTTCTGTTTTTCAGGAAAGTTTCAATCCATCTTAGACATTTTCCACGGATGCCCATGGTGAAGAAATTGAGAAATAATATTTCATGATCTTCTTTATCGAAGGCTTTGGCAAAATCTAAATATATTACGTTCACAGTTTTGCCTTGGCATAGTAGGTCTAGAATAGAGTCATAATGCTCAAGCAACTGCGAAGTGGTTGAAGGTTTATGGCGGAAGCCGTGTTGATTTGACGTAAGCAGGAAATTGCTCTCGAAATGATGTACAAGGTGTTTCCAAAAGACCCTTTGAAACGTCATCACTACGTGGCTAGTTAGGGAGACAGGTCTATAGTTGGCTGGATCCACGCTATTTCCAGCTTTAGGAATAGGTGAAATAAGTGCGTGCTTGTAGGTGAGTGGAATAACTCCATCATCCATCGATTTTTGCCACATATAGTATAGGTGGTAAGAGATACTTAACTTGCACATCTTAAGAATTTTTGCAGGCACGTCATATGGTCCCGCTGCACTGTTGCCGCTAAGTTCATCAATGGCTAGTTCAATGCTTAGTTTTGTGAACTCAAAGTCCGTTAGGTAGTTTGTAGTTAAATCAATTCTTGGAGTTTCAGGATTTGGAATTTTGTCACTAAAGACTTTTTGATATTGACGGGTTAGTATTTCGCTCATTTCCTAGTCATCATCAACAACAGAACCTGTATCATTCACCAGTGGCCCGATTTTCGATTTTACCGAAGAATGATGTGATGCATAAGCCAAAAAAATATTTATTTTATTATTTTTTCAATGGCTTGCTTTTCTTTTTCCTGCTTTTCTTCATCGTGTGATCTCGTAATCTGACGTTCTATCTCATCTAGCTTCTTTTTGCACTCGGATTGTCGTTGCAGTGACTTCGTTGATTTTTTGCATTTGATGAGTTTTGCACGTTTCTTAAGTGGTCCTTTACGAAATTTGTGGTGTCGATTTTTATTTAATTTTCTTTTTGCCCGGCTAAGGTACTTCCTGTACTTTTCAATAAAATGTTTTCGAATGTCTCATTGATGCTTTCACTTTCTATTGAGCTATTTAGAAGTACGTCCCAATTTACTGACTACAGTTCTGTATTCAAGCCGTCCCAATTTATCCCTTTATCGTGTACGTTCAAGTCCCGTAGACTGGAGCGCCTTCAAGTAGTTGCCCCTAAGTCGTCTCTGTTCGAGATAGAGACCCGTTCTTGTAGGCGACAATTGCATGGCTTCTTACGCAGCCGAAGTAATAATTTTGTTGCTCTGCGTTGGATTTTGCCCATTTTATCGACATAAATGCACTTGTGTGGATACCCGAATTGAAAAGTATTTTATAAATGAGGGCGCACTTGTGCACTGCAACTGGAATGATTATATATTATATATCTGTACTCATAATCCCTGACACTAAATGCCAGTACTCTGCTTGCTAGTCTCACACTCTCAACTTGCTGACTGAGGTTGTAGATCGTTTGTGGTGGTTACTACCAAGTCACGTTGTTGGGTAACAGCTGTCAATTTTGTCCCGTCCATTCACAATTGGGCTGAGGAATGCTCAAGCTCCGGCCCAACATACATGATTGAACGTTTGTCGACAATAAAGTTCATGTCAATTTGCAGACCATGCCATAAGCTGGCCGAGATCTTGTTTGAGGCCAAATCTGTCTCTGGCAGAATGGCATGGTTCAGTGTTATCCGTAAATCTATTAAGTGATTTACAGAGGATGCTAACATAAAGATCATCGATGTAAATTATGAACAGAAATCTGCCAGGAACGCTACTTCACAGAACCCTGGATGAGTCGCTCGTCTCTCCTTGCAGATTCACTCGCTGCTGCCGACCAGTGAGCCATGCTGGGATCCTGCGTGATTAGCTTAGCTGGATTCCATGGGCTTCCCACTCAAACTAAACAGTTGATAGGGATATTGCCAAAGGCCTTCAAGAAGTCTAGGTAAACGAAGACCGAACGTTTTTCATTTCATCTGCTTCCTGTAGCTTTTCAAAATTAAACCAGTAAGTTGGCAGCTGCGGAACCCGTGCTGAGTGTCGAAAATGAGATGGTGCATCCACAGGTAGTTAGTGATGAGCTGATGCGCTCCTTCAAGAGGCGTCCGATGGTTTTGATAAGCTTATCTTAAGTATATCAACACTTCTCACAGAACAGCAGCCCGTAAACATCTTACTATCAACATTTAATTGAACGGTTGGTATTGTATTTTTCGGGATATACGCTTCGCTGTCTTTCCTAGAATTATGACCAAATATCTCAATCTTGCCTCCATTTGTGTATAAGACTATTTCTCAATAATAATTTACCTTATTTTCATGCTCTTTTGCGAATTTTTACCTCGCGTCTCTGTGCCGTTTCAAAATGAGTGGTGCCTCCCATGGTCTACGCGACGTTAGACTATCTGTGTGTAGATCATTAATAAATATCGGTTTAGTTACGTAAACTCCCGATAGCCTCAAATTATTCTGAAGATTTTCTGGAGTGGCCATTAGATTTTTGGGTCCGTTGTCCTAACTTTCTTTCTTTCTAGGAGCACATGGTCTGCGTTGGTTCTCAATAGTGTCACGACTTTACATTAAACGTCTCTTCGCTTCTTCTGGTGCAACTCATGTGCTATTGCTAGAAAGCCAAAATTAATTTATGTAACAAAAAAAGGCTCGAAAGTAAATCTGGTTATGAGTGAAGAAACTGTAATAAATGGAGTGTTCAGGTCACGGGAGATCTTTCTGTAACTGTTTCTACCTTACCACTGCGCAACAATCAGGTTATATTTGAGCGTTGGTCCATTTCTTACGGCCTGCCATACTTAGAACGGCTCGGTGAGTAGTGACTGCAGCTTGTCTCCGCTTACGACTGTCAGTTGCCTAGAGTTACTGAGAATATTCTGGGGTAATATTTCAAGTAGAATATTCTGCCGTGTAGTATATATATATATATATATATATAGCAAACATCTGCCGCTCTATCATGCAAAATTTATACTGTGAAAATGCATCCTTGGTTATTTTCTATAGTATATCAATAAGTTTGTTTAGTTTTCATTCACAGATTCTAATTTTACGCCTGAAACTACATGTATTACCTTAATTTTTTGGTTTCTTATTTGCTACAAATGTGTTTAACAGGCATATTTTTGTGAAGGAACACTTATTTCCCCCACTGCATGCGCTCACCAACCCGCACATGCGCCCATGTGACCACGCATTAAAATATGTGTTCAGTAACCCGCACATGTGAGCATGTGCTAGCACATCAAGATATGTGTTTAGTAAATCACAGTATTCCGTCAATAGTAACAGCTGGTATCCCGGACACACTGGAGCCAAACTCGCCGCGCTGTGTACGGTCATCGCTGTGCGGGCGTACAAGTTAGCTTTCTTGCCGCGTCACCACCACCAGAAGCACTACAATAAGCACTACCTAACCTCACCTAACCTAACCTTACCTAATCAAACCTTACGAAGCCTAACTTCACCTCCCCTAACCTTACCTAACCTAACTTAATATGCGATGCAGCAAATTGTGTCAATGGCACACAGCACAGGTACCTTGAGCACAGCACGCAGGCACAGCGAAGAACGTACACAGAATAGTCGCAAACGTACGTAGCGCGCGGCGAGTTTGGCGCCTGTGCATCCAGGACGAGGTCTTGTGTCTTGAAGTTCGCTATGAGATAATTATAGAGTATCTTTCTTATTATCCCTATCCTAAATTAATACCGTTTGTTCTCGATAAACTTCGTAAAACATTACATACAAGTAACTATAAACAGCACTGTGTTAAATAAATTTCTCTATTTCACAGTGCATTAGGATATTTCTGTACGTTATCGAATAAAATTTCTACTATATAAAGTACGATTTAAATGCCCTAAACACATAAAACGGGACGCCTGTAATAATCATCTGCTGTTATTCAAGTGTTCGGCAATTCCGTGCTAACCCTGTGGACTAACGTCTCATTTCTGTTTATCTGAAAGTTGTACTTCAGCGATGTGCAGAACACAGGGCGAGTTTTCTCTACCAAAGTTTGTATCCCACATTTGTTCTTCTCTATACCATTTTCTAGGCTAAAATCTTCCTTGAATGGGCGTATCCTCAATGAGACTGCAGCATTCGGTGGCCAGCAGCATTAACCTTAATGCTTGTATAATGCTGAACTCTATTGCAGCCCTGCAACAGAAGGTCGGGCTAACATGACGACATCCCCCGCATCTCCGGGTAGTGACCATCACTTCAGGGAAATGCGTGTCCCGCCTGGCCACACAAGAGGACCCCTGTTGTCGAGTGCATATCCTCATCGTTGCTTGTTAGCTCTGCTGATGAGACTGCCCCTATGATGGTTAGTAAGTCTGGTGTTTATCTTTATGATTTCGTTGATTACTTATCGATCTTCGCTACCAATCACGTTGCTGGTATAAATTATATTACTTACAAGTACTTTGAAGATCACTCGAGTAAAGTACTATCACAATATTGACTTAAAATAAGCCAAATTATTGACGCCTTTAACACTTCCGGCAACCATAACGTTAGCATTGCTCTATTGGGATGAACTAGGATAGTAATTTCAACACTATCACCGTAACGCAGCATTGCTCAAATAGTGCGCTTTACTGAATGTACTTGTAAGCTTGTAAGCATATTTTGTGAACCCATTGTGTTCTTAATAAAAGCTAATTATTATTGTTAGCATTAGGACTAAAATCTTCTTGACCAAGTGCAGCACGTTTACAACTTTTGCTGTCCGCTAGAACAAAAATCCTGTGATCAACAACAGAAGCCCTGGATTACGGAGGCCCTAAAAGCGTCAATGAAAATAAAGCATGGCTTGTTTCGACTGCGCAGATTAAGTGGCGTTTATTTTCATGCGTATAATAGGTATAAGAATATAATTATTCTGTCGTGAGCTTAAGACTGCAAAAGTGCGTTACTTTCGATATAAATTCGAACAATGCGTAAGAGCGATGTTGAGCGCACCAGGCGTAATATCAACACCTTGTTGGGATAAGCTAAGTCACGTGCGCAGTGTCTTTCGCTTAGAACTATTTTCTGACCATTTTATCAAGGCAGTTCGGGCGTGGGCAAATTCCTCTATAGCGTTGCCGGTTTTATGGGTATTTCTAAGATTTTTTTCGGCCCATATCTTAGCCCCGCCCACTACCTGTATATAGAGAAATCTCAAAAATACCCATCGAATTGACACCGCTATAGAGGAATATGACCACGACCGAACTGCCTCGATAAAATGGTTAGACTACATTGCTACTGAGGTGACTGATCAGCGGATCATTGCTGATAAATTTTGCATGTGCTTTTCTTCAGTGGGAACCAAGCTAAATGCGAGAATCCTGCTGCCAACAAGTCACCCGTTGACTATTTGCACCCACAGCAACTCAGGTCAATATTTATTGCCCCAACCACGGCGGCCGAGATACGCACGGTAACAAGGGCGCTACCTAGCAAGTCTGTAGCACTGCATGGCATTCTCACGTTCATTTAAAAATGTCTGCCGATGATCCGAGTCTCGTAATAAGTCTTTTATCTAATCACTCGATTAGAACTGAAAAATTTTCAGAGTCTTCAAAACTGGCTCGAATCTTACTCAATTTTTAATGCTGGGGATGAGAAAAATATTGAAAATACCGGATTATTCTTACTTGCCAATTCTCTCTATTTTTTCTTTTTGAAAAATTAATGCATAGCTTATTAACAGTTTTTCCACCAACCATATCCTCTATGATCGCCAGTCTGGGTTTAGACAAAGATTAAGTACAGTAGATGCTGTATTGCAATTCTTGGAGAGCGTATTCGTCTCACGGGATACAGGCGACGTTATTTTACAGTATTTCTAGACTTTTCGAAAGCATTCGACACTGTTAATCATGCCATCTTTCACCGGAAACTACAGTATTACGGCATCAGGGGTTTTACCAACAACTGGTTCCTCCACCAAGGAGGTAGTGTTTTCGTTGAGATTGTCTGTCTCTTTGTCTGTCACAAAGATAACTCAAAAGTTATAGACTGATTTAGTGAAATTTACAGAGCTTGTAAAGTATGTCAGGAGGAAGAGATAACTAACTTTTGGTGAAGATCTGCTCATCAGTTTGTTTGTTTGTCTGCCTCATTTTTGTGAACGTCTTAACTCAAAAAGTTATTGATGGATTTTTATGAAATTTACATCAGTTGTGAGGTATATCACGAAGAGTAAATGACCATTTTTTCTGATTATCTGTTTGTTTATTCGTTTGTAGCTTTGTTTACTTTATGCTTGTTAGCACAATAATTTGAAAAGTTTTGAATGCATCTTTATGATATAGGCAGTGGTGTTTTTTTATGATGATCGGTTGGTCTGTTAGTGTTTTTGACTAACGTTTGTCTGAAGTTTGTTTGCAGTATAACTCAAACTATTATGAACGGATATTCAAGAAAATTACTGAAACTCTTAATACTGTTGGAAGGCACAAATGATTAGATTTTAGTTCTAATACAAAGAAAATCGTGGTTTCAGAACCAATGTGAATAATTCGTTGCCTTTACCTTGCTTGGCGGAGGTATGCGCTCTCACAGTGCTCAAGTTTAGATCTTATCTCTCAAATCGTTCGCAACATGTATCGATGGGTGACAGTCTCTCAAGTGCGATTTCGATTATGATGGATGTACCCCAGGGTTCCGCTTTCGGGTCTAGTCTTTTCTTACTTTATATAAAGTAAATGGATAACTCTACAAATGTCTTGAATTTTATCTATTTTGCCGACAATACGACAGTGTTCGCTTATAGTAAGGACCTGGTTGCAGTATCAAACTTGCTAAAATTTTTATTGGGAAATATTAGCGAGACGCTCTTTTGTAACAGATTATCTCTAAATTTTTCGTAGATGGTCATTTCTGCTATATTTTTTTGCATCGTATTCGACGATAGACTAACTTTTCAAGGTCATATTGATTCTGTGTGCTCTATGGTGTCAAAGTCCGTAGGCATTGGGCTTAATTTATCTGTTTATTTACCATATCAGGCGCTAAATTTATAATATTCTCTAATTTGCCTTTAACTGATATACGACGTTACTGACTAGGTTGTGATGGAGTGAAGGCTCTTAAAGAAGTCAAGGCTCATCAGAAAGCGCCCCTGAACTTCCTTAAAATTCCACCTAGAAACTTAGAGAGCCATTTTAGTGAAGAATACAGATCTGCTCTATTTCGTCATTAATCGATCATCAAGGTCCTCATCGGTACCCAAGCATTACTGAAAATAGTTGTTTGGTCGTAGATACAGAAGATACGGAACAGCTTAGACGTACTGATACTTTACGATGCCAATGCGATCGTTTTGCTTAAATACGATCGGATTCGTTGTGAAGATTTTCTTATAAAGAAAATGTATTTCCTTCGGCTCTTCAAATCTTTACAAGGACAATAGTAGCAGCGCTCTTGAGCATTGCCAAGTGCAGACATCCTGCTGAGGACAGAGCGGCGATAAGCAGGCAAGTGACGTAATGAAAGAAGACGTCGCTAGTGCAACTGTACTTAGGCGGGCTTGCGGAGAAATAAAATGGCAATTTAGATAAGGTAAGCGAAGCTGGCATGAGGATGGGAGTGGCAATGGCTTGAGTGTTGCCCCACACCCGCAGATTTGGGCGCAGGCCCCGTACCCTTAAGAATGAATGTAGGCCTCATATCTCCGCAGGAATGGGCGCGAACCCATACCCACGGAAATGGGTGCAGGCCCCCACCCGTAGCAATGGTAAAGGTAGAGGGTCCCCAGGGTACCTTGTCACGGGTAATTCCGAGTTTCCAGTATTAATTTTGCAACACCGTGCGAATTCACTTGTCGGGAGGTAAAACGCTGGCTATTGAAGTCAAGCTTAATTGAACTCTTAAATCTAACAAAGGTATCTTAAACCGTGAAAGATACCGAGCCAAGGCAGTGGCATGCCGCTAGACCGACACAGGAGTAGAACAAGGGGGTGGGCGCCGTGATGTGCTGCGGTCCGTGGGTGGCCGCGAGGAATAGATCACCTGTGATAGCTGGGGTGTAGGATACTTTGGCCACTTGGCTAATACCGTTAAGGAGCAGTTGCATCGTAGAGGCTACACCACAGGATTCTGAGGGCAATGAGGGGAATATGCGGGGACTGTACTGCCAACGAAGACTAGAGGAGTCAAGTACAACTTCCGCGGATGTATTACTCGTCGAAGTAAGGATTTCGCAGACAGCAGTCCGGTGATGGGTGTCGACAGTCGACGTAAATGACGCAGTAACGACAGTCCACGTGGGTAACGCAGAAATGACAGTCCACGTGGGTGACGCAGAAATGACAGTTCACTTGGGTGACGCAAAAATGACAGTCCACGTGGGTGACGCAGAAATGACAGTCCACGTGGGTGACGCAGAAACGACAGTCCACGTGGGTGACGCAAAAACGACAGTCCACGTGGGTGAAGCAGAAATGATAGTCCACGTGGGTGACGCAGAAATTACAGTCCACGTGGGTGACGCAGAAACGACAGTCAACGTGGGTGACGCAGAAACGACAGTCCACGTGGGTGAAGCAGAAATGATAGTCCACGTGGGTGACGCAGAAATGACAGTCCACGTGGGTGACGCAGAAATGACAGTCAACGTGGGTGACGCAGAAACGACAGTCCACGTGGGTGAAGCAGAAATGATAGTCCACGTGGGTGACGCAGAAATGACAGTCCACGTGGGTGACGCAGAAATGACAGACCACGTGGGTGACGCAGAAACGACAGTCCACGTGTGTGACGCAGAAACGACAGTCCACGTGTGTGACGCAGAAACTGCAGTCCACGTGTGTGACGCAGAAACGACAGTCCACGTGAGTGAAGCAGAAATGACAGTCCACATGGGTGACGCAGAAATTTTCCTGTTACGTTCTGACAAACACCTGGACAAACGTCAGTCGACCGCACAAACTTACGAGCCGATCATTCTCGCCAAAATGTGTCATTTGTGTCTTAATATCTTCAATATTTCTTACAGTTTCTAGAAATTTAATGAAGATCCGTTCATAACTTTTTGAGTTACGTAACTGATAAACATGAAAACAAAGGTAGAAACAAGTAAATAGACAAATATGTCAACACAAACATTTGGTTGTTGCACCTAGTAACATTACCAACTAAAGCACTCTGAAATCGCATACCTCCGCCAAGCAGGCAATGATAACAAAAATTCAACTTGTTTCTCTTGTTTCTCAAAACGGCATTTTCTTTGAATCAACACCGAAATCTAATCCTTTGTGCCTTTTTATGGTATAAGCAGCTTCTGTAATCATAACTTTCAGAGTGATGCTGCTAACAAACATTATGACCAACATAGGTCAAGCACACAAACGGACAACCCAAGAAGCGACGAGCGTAACGGGAGGACTCACGAAAAATAAACGTCAAAAGTGACGTCATCATCGACAAATTTATGGCTGAGCGGCCTATAAGCACTTTAACTAATTTCGCCACAAAAATCGTCTTTAATTGTGAATTTTATCTCTTTAGCGTATAAATAAATGAAGAGAATATACACTAATTTAACAATTATCTATAGAAAATTGCAGGGCATGCAGGTGGAAACTTTCACAGCACTAGCGCCGAAACTTTGTCCCGTTTGGCATCCTCATTTAACTTTTTCTTTTAACTGAAGCTTTATTTTCACTTGCTATTCAGTTGACGGTGAGCCGTTGTCTTCCTACCCACGGCGATTAAGCCTTCATCTTTTTACTCCAGCAACTGAGTCGATGCCTTTCAAAGCACGGCATATGAGCTGCTGCCTTCCTACGCACGGCGGTTCAGCCTCTCTTCCTATTCACGGCTGTCCGACTTAATAACTTCACTTATAATGCCGAATATTAGCATCATCTTCACGATTTCCTTTTATTCATTTGCTTTAC
>LQNS02277243.1:1109172-1130404 GCA_001587735.2 Parhyale hawaiensis | reverse complement strand
CGTATGCCACTCGTTGGACTTTCCGTATACTAAGCCGAGTTTGACCTTTGTATGCCTCTCGGGGTTTGACCCTCCATACTAAAATTATTGGTAAATAAAAGAAAAGTGTTAATTAATAAAAGGTCAAGAACAGCTTGCAATAAGATAATAATATGCAACTGACCTCCGGAAGTTTGCAATAAGGTCAGCGGGAGGGGGCGGCGCGGTGACCCGGCGGCGGGGGCCCAGAGGTCAAAGGTCACGAAGTGGAATCTCGCTACCTTACTCTCTACTAAGGCCGGCTCTCCATGAAAAACCGGAATGCAACAGCAAGCCTCCAGGTTCAAGTACAGTAAGACGTTCTAGGAAAGAAGATCGCTCTTTCGGTATCCGGAACATATTAGAGTGCAGGCTATGAAAGGGAGGGGGGTTGGGGTGTGGCTGTGTACATTTCTATTTTACAGCTCTACCATATATTTTCTTAGGCCATATGATGATGACATTAAGAAAAAGTTGGGTAGAACTTTCGCACCTGGTACAATTTGGAGGGGAGCATGGGGGCTTGAAATTATCAGTTGTGGACCGATTATTGTCAAACTTGTATGAATGTATTTCTAAAAAAACACATTTTGCTCTAACGACTTTTCTGATTTAGGTCTTAGTTTTTGAGATAATGGGGTTCATACATAAGTATATTTGTATATTTTTGGGAAATTTCAAGAGAATAAAACTCAGTGAGTTTTCATACTAGAAAAAAAAAACGATTTCAGAATCCTTGAAATCCTTTGTTTTTTCTCTATATGTTTGTTAGCTATCGCAACGGAATAGAAAATAGAGAATCCACGCTATAATTTTGTTATCTAATGTTGTCATTCCCCTACGCTGTTTGTCGTCACTAAATCACCCAATGTGGACTGTCGTTTCTGCATACGTCACCTGGGTGGACAGTCGTTTCTGCGTCACCCTAAGTGGACTGTCGTTTCTGCGTCACCCTAAGTGGACTGTCGTTTCTGCGACACCCTATATGGACTATCGTTTCTGCGTCACCCTATGTGGTCTGTCGTTTCTGCGTCACCCTATGTGGACTGTCGTTTCTGCGTCACCCTATGTGGACTGTCGTTTCTGCGTCACCCTATGTGGACTGTCGTTTCTGCGTCATCCTATGTGGACTGTCGTTTCTGCGTCACCCTATGTGGACTGTCGTTCTGCGTCATCCTATGTGGACTGTCGTTTCTGCCTCACCCTATGTGGACTGTCGTTTCTGCGTCACCCTATGTGGACTGTCGATCTGCGGCTATGAGGCCGGCAGCCATTTCAGCGGGTACGAGGCCCGCGCCCGTTCCTAAGGGTATGGGGCCTGCACCCATATCTGCGGGTGTGGGGCCTGCGCCCATATCTGCGGGTGTGGGGCCAACACTCAAGCCATTGCCACTCCCATCCTCATGCGAGCTGCGCTTTCCTTATCTAAATTGCCATTTTATTTCTCCCAAAGCCTGCCCAACTACAGTTGCACTAGCGACGTCTTCTTTCATTACGTCACGTGACTGCTTATCGCCGCTTGCAGGTGCGCAGAGTCGCTCTGTCCTGAGCAGGATGTCTGCACATGGCAATGCTCACAGTTCTACAGCAGCTCTGCATATGATCTGTTTGTTTGTTTGTTTATTGGTGCGTCGGATCTGCGAGAATGGGCCTAACACGGTGTGGCCTTGGCCCACGTTGGGCAGTGAGGTAGTTTGTAGCTGGGAATTTGGCCTATATTGGGTCATGGTGGTACGCAATGTGGAATTTGCTGTGGTGGTAGCGCTGTCCAATAGGAAATTGGGACCACTTTGGGCCGTGGTGGTGGTGGTGCGCAATGGTGACTGAACCCACGTTGGGCCGTCGCTTGGCGGAGTGCAAAACTGATCCCTGCTAACTGTTGGCATTCCAGACCAAACTCCAGTGCGCTGCTACTGTTGTCCTCGTAAAAATTTGAAGAGCCAAACGAAATACATTTTCTTTATAAGAAAATCTTCACGACGAATCCGATCATAATCAAGCAAAACGATCGCATTAGCCTCGACAAGTGTCAGTACGGCTAAGCTGTTCCGTATTTTTCGTATCTACGACCAAACAACTATTTTCAGTAATGCTTTAGTACCGATGAGGACCTTGATGTTCGATTAATGGCGAAATAGAGCAGACCTGTAATCTTCACTCTAATGGCTCTCTAAGTTTCTAGATGAAATTTTAAGAAGGTTCAGGGGCGCTTTCTAAGGAGCCTTGACTTCCTTAAGAGCATTCACTCCATCACAACCCATTTAGTAACGTCGTATATCACTTAAGTGTAAATTAGAGAATATTATAAATTTAGCGCATGATATGTTAAATAAACAGATAAATTCAGCCCAATGCCCATGGATTTTGACACCCTAGAAAACACAGAATCAATATGAGCTTGAAAAGTTAGTCTATCGTCAAATACGATGCCGAAAAATATAGCGGAAATGACCATGTACGAAATATTCAGAGATAATCTGTTACAAAAGAGCGTCTCACTGATATTTCCCAATTCAAAGTTTAGCAAGTTTGATGCTGCAACCAGGTCCTTACTAAAAACGAACACTGTCGTATTGTCGGCAAAATAGATAAAATTCAAGACATTTGTAGAGTTATCCATATACTTTACATAAAGTAAGAAAAGACTAGACCCAAAAGCGGAACCCTGGGGTACATCCATCATAATCGGAGACGCACTTGAGAGACTGTCACCCACCGACACATGTTGGGAACGATTTAAGAGATAAGATCGAAAATAGAACACCCTGAAAGCGCATGCCTCCGCCAAGCAAGGTAACGGTAACGAATTATTCTCATTGTTTCTGAAAGCATGATTTTCGTTGTACTATAACCAAAATCTAATCATTTGTGCCTTCCAACAGTATTAAGAGTTTCAGTAGTTTTCTCGAATATCCATTCACGATAGTTTGAGTTACACTGCAAACAAACATTCTGACATACATTAGTCAAACACACAAACAGACCCACAGACCATCAGAAAGAAAGCACTCGTGTATATATCATAAAGATGCACTCATAGCTTTTCAAGTTATTGTGCTAACAAGCATAAAGTAAACACAGCTACAAACCAACGAACAAACTGATAATCCGAAAACATGGTCATTTACTCTTCGTGATATACCTCACAACGGATGTAAATTTCATTAAAATCCGTCAATAACTTTTTGAGTTAAGGCATTAACAGAAATGAGCCTGACAAACAAACAAACAAACAAACAAACAAACAAACAAACAAACAAACGAACAAACAAACAAACAAACAAACGGATGAGCAGATCTTCACCTAATGTTAATTATCTCTTCCTCCTAACATACTTTACAAGCTCTGTAAATTTCGCTAAAATCAGTCAATGACTTTTTGAGCTATCTTGGTGACAGACAAAGAGACAGACAATAACGACGAAAACATTACCTCCTTGGCGGAGGTAACCAGTTGTTGGCAGAACCCCTGATGCCGTAATACTGTAGTTTCCGGAGAAAGGCGGTATGATTAACAGTGTCGAAAGCTTTCGAAAAGTCTAGAAATACTGTAAAATAACATCGCCTGTATCTCGTGAGTCATATACGCTCTCCAAGAATTGCTCTACAGCATCTACTGTACTTAATCCTTGTCTAAACCCAGACTGGCGATCGTAGAGGATATGGTTGGGGGAAAAATTTTGTTAATAAGCTATGCATTAATTTTTCAATAAAAAAATCGAGAGAATTGGCAAGTAAGAATAATCCGGTATTTTCAATATTTTTCTTATCCCCAGCCCTAAAAATTAAGTACGATTCGAGCCAGTTTTAAAGACTCTGAAAATTCTTCAGTTCTAATCAACTGATTAGATAAAAGACTAATCACGAGTCTCGGATCATCGGCAGACACTTCAAAAATGAACGTGAGAATGCCTTGCAGTGCTACAGACTTGTTAGGTAGCGCCCTTGTTACCGTGCGTACCTCGGCCGCCGTGGTTGGGGCAACAAATATTGACCTGAGTTTCTCTGGGTGCAAATAGTCAACGAGTGATTTGTTAGTAGCAGGATTCTCGCGTCTATCTTGGTTCCCACTGAAGAACAGCACTTACAAAACTGATCAGCAATGATCTGCTGATCAGTCACATCAGTAGCAATGTAGTCTAACTATTTTATCGAGGCAATTCGGTCATGGTCAAATTCCGCTACAGCGGTGTCAGTTCGATTGGTTTTTCTGAGATTTCTTCTATATACAGGTAGTAGGCGGGGCTAAGATATGGGCCGAACAAAATCTTATAAATACCCATAAAACTGGCAACGCCATAGAGGCATTTGCCCACACCCGAACTGCCTTGATAAAATGGTCAGACAATAGCTCTAAGCGAACGACACTGCGCACGTAACTTAACTCATCCCAACAAGGTGTTGATATTGCGCCTGTGCGCTTAACATCGCTCTTACACATTGTTTGGATTTATATTGAAAGTAACGCACTTTTGCAGTCGTTAGCTCAAGACAGAATAATTATATACTTATACCTATTATACGCATAAAAATTAACGCCACTTAATCTGCGCAGTCGAAAAAAGCCAAGCTTTGTTTTCATTGACGCTTTTAGGGCCTCCGTAATCCAGGGTTTCTATTGTTGATCACAGGATTTTTGTTCTAGCGGACAGCAAAAGTTGTAAATGTGCTGCATTTGGTCAAGAAGATTTTAGTCCTAATGCTAACGTTATGGTTGCCGGAAGTGTTAAAGGCGTCAATAATTTGGCTTATTTTAAATCAATATTGTGATAGTACTTTACTTGAGTGATCTTCAAAGTACTTGTAAGTAATGGAATTTATACCAGCAACGTGATTGGTAGCGAAGATCGATAAGTAATCAACGAAATCATAAAGATAAACACCAGACTTACTAACCATCATAGAGGCAGTATGAGTAGGTCTCGGCAGGAGAGCTAACAAGCAACGATGAGGATATGCACCCGACAACAGAGGTCCTCTTGTGTGGCCGGCGGGACACGCATTTCCCCGAAGTGATAGTCACTACCCGGAGCTGCAGATACTGTGGGTACGGCAGATGCGGGGGGGGGGGGGGGGGGGGGATGTCGTCATGTTTGCCAGATCTTCNGGGGGGGGGGGGGGGAGGTGGGGATGTCGTCATGTTAGTCAGATCTTCTGTTGCAGGGCTGCAGTAGAGTTCAGCGTTATACAAGCATTAAGGTTAATGCTGCTGGTCACCGAATGCTGCAGTCTCATAGAGGATACGCCCATTCAAGGAAAATTTTAGCGAAGAAAATGGTATAGAGAAGAACAAATGTGGGATACAAAATTTGGTAGAGAAAACTCGCCCTGTGTTCTGCACATCGCTAAAGTACAACTTTCAGATAAACAGAAATGAGACGTTAGTCCACAGGGTTAACATGGAATTGCCGGACACTTGAATATTAGCAGATAATTATTACACGCGTCCCGTTTTATGTGTTTAGGGCAGTTAAATCGTACTTTATATAGTACAAATTTTATTCGATAACGTACAGAAATATCTTAATGCACGTTGAATTACAGAAATTTATTTAACACATTGTTTTTTACAATTACTTGTATGTAATGTTTTAAGAATTTTATCGAGAACAAACGGTACTAATTTAGGATAGGGATAATTAGAAAGATACTCTATAATTATCTCTTAACTTACTTCAAAAAACAAGACCTATCTCTGGATGCACAGGCGCCAAACTCGCCGCGCGCTGCGAACGTTTGCGATTATTCTGTGTACGTGCATCGCTGTGCGTGCTTGCTGCGCTCAAGGTACGTGTGCTGTGTGCCTTAGACACAAGTCGCTGCATCGCATATTAAGTTAGGTTAGGTAAGGTTAGGTCAGATGAGGTTAGGCTTCGTAAGGTTAGATTAGGTAAGGTTAGGTTAGGTTAGGTAGTGCTTATTGTAAAGCTTCTGGTGGTGGTGACGCGGCAAGAAAGCTTACTTGAACGCCCGCACAGCGATGACCGTACACAGGGCGGCGAGTTTGGCTCCAGTGTGCCCGGGATACCAGCTGTTACTATTAACGGAATACTGTGATTTACTAAACACATATCTTGATGTGTTAGCACATGCTCGCATGTGCGGGTTACTGAACACATATTTTAATGTGTTGTCACATGGGTGCATGTGCGGGTTGGTGAGCACATACAGTGGGGGAAGTAAGTGTTCCTTCAGAAAATATGCCTGTTAAACACATTTGTAGCAAATAAGAAACCAAAAAAATAAGGTAATACATGCATTTTCAGGCATAAAATTAGAATCTGTGAATGAAAACTAAAAAACTATTGATATACTATTGAAAATACTCAAAGATGCATTTTCACAGTATAAATTTTTCATGATAGAGCGGCAGATTTTTGCTATATTTATACTACAGGGCAGAATATTCTATTTGAAATATTACCAAAGAATATTCTAAGTCACTCTAGGCAGCTGCCAGTTGTAAGCTGAGACAATCTGCAGTCACTACTCATCGAGCCGTTCTAAGTATTGCTGGCCGGCCGTAAGCAATGGACCAACGCTCAAATATAACTGGTTGTTACGCTGTGGAAAGGTAGGAACAGTTACAGAAGGATCTCCCGTGACCTGAACACCCTATTTACTGCAGTTTCTTCACTCATAACTAGATTTACTTTCGGGCTTTTTTTGTTACATAAATTAATTTGGGCTTTCTAGCAATAGCACATGAGTTGCACGAGAAGAAGCGAAGAGACGTATAATGTAAAGTCGTGGCACTATTGAGAACAAACGCAGACCATGTGCTCCTAGAAAGAAAGAAAGTTAGGACGACGAATCCAAAAATCGACTGCCCACTCCAGAAAATCTTCAGAATAATTTGAGTCTATCGGGAGTTTACGTAACTAAACCGATATTTATTAATGATCTACACACAGATATTCTAACGTTGTGTAGACCATGGGAGGCACCACTCATTTTGAAACGGCACAGAGACGCGAGGTTAAAATTCACAAAAGAGCATGAAAATAAGGTAAATTATTATTGAGAAATAGTCTTATACACAAATGGAGGCAAGATTGAGATATTTGGTCGTATTTCTAGGAAAGACAGCGAAGTGTATATCCCGAAAAATACAATACCAACCGTTGAAGTAAATGTTGATAGTATCATGTTTACTGGCTGCTGTTCTGTGAGAAGTGTTGACATACTTATGATAAACTTAGCAAAACCATAGGACGTCTCTTGAAGAAGCGCATCACTAACCACCTGTGGAGGCACCATTTCATTTTCGACACTCAGCACGGCCTCCGCAGCTGCCAACTTACTGGTTTAATTTTGAAAAGCTACAGGAAGCAGATGAAATGACAAACGTTCGGTCCACGTTTACCTAGACTTCTCGAAGGCATTTGGCAATGTCCCCATCATCTGTTAAGTTTAAGTGGGAAGCCCATGGCATCCAGCGAAGCTAATCACACGGGATCCCAGCATGGCTCACTGGTCGGCAGCAGCGAGTGAAGCTGCGAGGAGAGACGAGCGACTCATCCAGGGTTTTGTGAAGTAGCGTTCTTGGCGGATTTCTGTTCAAAATTTACATCGATGATCTTTATGTTAGCATCCTCTGTAAATCACTCAATAGATTTATGGATAACACTGAACCATGCCATTCTGCTAGACACAGATTTGGCCTCAAACAAGATGTCGGCCAGCTGATGGCATGGTCTGCAAATTGACAGATGAACTTTATTGTCGACAAACGTTCAATCATGCATGTTGGGCCGGAGCTTGAGCATTCCTCAGCCCAATTGTGAATGGACGGGACAAAATTGACAGCTGTCACCCAACAACGTGACTTGGTAGTAACCACCACAAACGATCTACAACACAGTCAGCAAGTTGAGAGTGAGAAACTAGCAAGCAGAGTACTGGCATTTAGTGTCAGGGATTATGAGTAGAGGTATATAATATATAATCTTTCCTGTTGCAATGCACAAGTGCGCCCTCATTTAGAATATACTGTTCAATTCTGGTATCCACACAAGTGCATTTATGTCGATAAAATGGACAAAATCGAACGCAGAAGAAAAAAATTACTATTTCGGCTGCAAAAGAAGCCATGCAATTGTCGCCTACAAGAACGGGTCTCTCTATCTCGAACAAAGGAGTCTTAGGGGCAACTACTTGTAGGCGCTCCAGTCTACGGGACTTGAACGTACACAACAAAGGGATAAATAGGGACGGCTTAAATGCAGAACTGCAGTTAGAAACTGGGACGTACTTCTAAATAACTCAATAGAAAGTGAAAGCATCAATGAAACATTCGAAAACATTTTTTTGGAAAAGTGCATGAAGTACCTTAGCCCGGCAAAAAGAAAATTCAATAAAAATCGACACCACAAATTTCGTAAAGAACCACTTAAGAAACGTGAAAAACTCATCAAATGCAAAAATCAACGAAGTCACTGCAACGACATTCCGAGTGCAAAAAGAAGCTAGATGAGATAGAACGCCAGCTTACGAGATCACACGATGAAGAAAAGCAGGAAAAAGAAAAGCAAGCCATTGAAAAAATAATAAAATAACAAATATTTTTTTGGCTTATGCATCACATCATTCTTCAGTAAAATCGAAAATCGGGCCACTGGTGAATGATACAGGTTCTATTGTTGATGATGACTAGGAAATGAGCGAAATACTAAGCCGTCAATATCAAAAAGTCTTTAGTGACAAAATTCCAAATCCTGAAATTCCAAGAATTGATTTAATTACAAACTACCTAACGGACTTTGAGTTCAACTTAGCGGCAACAGTACAGCAGGACCAGATGATGTGCCTGCAAAAATTCTTAAGATGTGCAAGCTAAGCATCTCTTATCCCCTATTCCATTTGTGGCGGAAATCGATGGATGATAGAGTGGTTCCACTCATCTACAAGCACGCAATTATTTCACCTATTCCTAAAGCTGAAACTAGCTTGGATCCAGCTAACTGTAGACCTGTCTCCCTAACGAGCCACGTAGTGAAAACGTTTGAAAGGGTCTTTAGGAAACACCTCGTACATCATTTGGAGAGCAATAACCTGCGTACGTCAAATCAACACGGCTTTCACCATAAACATTCAACCACCTCGCAGTTGCTTGAGCATTATGACTCTATTCTAGACCTACTGTGCCAAAACAAACAAATATCATTTACTATCTCGTATACAGGGTACAATGGATACACCTATCGAGGTTTTCTTTTTTGCCTTAATTCTAGAATTTTGAAGATACAGTAGTGTGAAGAGTAGGAGAAGCAGTCCTTGCTGAGAGTGAATTTAGGATCCCTCATCGTGCATCGCCTGGCCTCTCGGTGCTGGAGTGCTCCACTCGGTGTAAATCCGTAGCGTACCGTCCGGGGAATCGAACCCGGGCCTCTGTTGATGCGATGCCGAAACGTTGTCACTTCACCACCGCGCGAGGTGGCAACAATGTGGACGTAATATACTTAGATTTTGCCAAAGTTTTCGATAAAGTAGTTCATGAAATATTATTACTCAAACTCTTCAACATGGGGATCCGTGGAAAATGTCTAAGATGGATAGAAGCTTTCCTGAAAAACCGAACACAAAGTGTAACTATAAATAATAAAGTGTCCAAACGACAGCCGGTACTCAGTGGAGTCCCACAAGGCACCGTGCTTGGTCCAATACTCTTCCTCATCATGATGAATGATATAGGCACCAATGCAAGTTTGCCGTTCCCTCATCGTTTTCTGATGACACACGGATATTAGCAGCGGTACAATCAACGGCAGACGTACGGAATGTGCTACTAGATCTAGCCAACATCTTTCACTGGACATCGGTTAACAACATGACCTTCAACGAATCAAAATTTGAACTATTACGGGGCGGAAAACTTTTCCCTTACTGAATCTACGTTCTACAAAACGAGAGATGGGAGCAAAATCGAGAGAAAGCAAATTTTAAGAGATCTTGGGGTGAGAATACAAGACAATGCCATTTTTGAAGATCACGTTGCTCGAGTTGTTACTATAGGCAAGAAGTGGAGCGGATGGGTGCTTCGAACTTTCTCTTCACGAGAGGCAGATACAATGCTCACCTTATGGAAACATCTAATACTACCGAGGATTGAATACTGTTCACCTCTTTGGATGCAAAGCAAACGGAAAGACGTAGAGCGCCTCGATGTTATCCAGCGATCGTTTACTGCCAAAATCCGGGATATGCAAGGTTTAAAGTTTCACGAAAGGCTTGCTCAACTTCAAATGTACTCCATTCAAAGGAAATTCCAGCGCTTTACGGTCATATATGTCTGGAAAATTCTAGAAGGCATTACTGTCAACATCAATGGACGAATCCAGCCCAGACACTCAGACCGTATTGGTCGCACTTGTGACATGCGAATCCCGATCAAAACTGGTGGTGACGCAGTGGTCACAAAGTGTTCTAATATTTTCGCGGTTCGGGGGGCGAGATTATTCAACAAAATACCACGTCACATCCGAAATGTCACCGGCGCAGAGACTGAGAAATTTAAAAACTTGCTGGACGCATACATACTGAAAGTGCCAGATAAAGCTGCTGTAAGCGGCTACGTGAACTGTGGGGATAACTCGCTGATAGCCATTCCGCTGGTCACGGACTGCAGCATCACCTCTGGGCAAGATGGGTAGCGTGCATAACGCCACCTGGACCTCGTCCGAAGTATCATCAAGGTATCAAGGTAAGGTAAGGTAGGCGTCTTTTTGTGACCACCGCGCGGATGATTCCCCTGATCGAGCATGATTTGCACGTTTTTGTGACCGCATTTTTTTTTGACGTGATTCTGATAGTGATCAACAGTGATCAGTGGTGAGAATTGATCGCAGCGTGATTTCCTCCGCAGGCTAATCATGCGTGATCAAAGAGTGATTCCAGCGGTTGGACAAGTGAAATTCAAAACTTGAAATGTAAGTTCGTGATGTTTTCTTATATTTAGGGATAAATTGAATAATGTTATGATGATTGTAATACTGACTTCCAAAATTGTAGTTTTCTTAGTCTTATACCTACAGCCTGTGCATTTTCAAAATTCTTTAGCAACTGCTAGTTCAGTTATTCATTGGCTTCAAAATAAATAAAGGCTCATATGAATCCCATTCCCTACCATTTTCCGTAAAAATATGATAAAAGTATATTTTCTAAAACTGACATGGCGTCTCTGGTTTGTTTACAAAATCGTTGACCTTTCTTGTGCTCTTCAGTGATCACGATGTTCATGATCACAATGATTCTGATCACAAGCGTGGCCACAAAAAGACGCCTTTTGTAGAAACATTCAAGTACTTGAGATGGCTTCAGCTACATGCCTAGAACGGGACTCCTTGGTATTGGAGGGGGGATTACCCCTCCTGTCCTCGCCCCCAGTTACGGCTCCCCTGCTCGCAATATAAGCAGGCCGGGCAACGATGGTCTGTACAGTAGGGACCGCCGACCCAACCCTGCAAGGAGAGAGCTGCCCCCCAACACCGACTTGACAGGTACTGTAGCTCGTGTGCCTTCTGTAGCCATGTTACTAATTTTACTGGTTGATCTCTCAAGTGTTTCGGTCCTGCAGTAAAACGTAATTGGAGTGCCGCAGGACCTCACCTACTTTTGATTTGGAAGAGCCTTCTTGCTGACTTAATCTTTGACTGTCATTACTTTAATTCGCAAGGGCATTTCATACAGTACAGGAGCAAAGTGGAAGAGTTGTGTATGAACGTCAGTTACTATTTGCTCAAAAACCACGGCCTCTACCACGTAATGTGTCCCTGCTTCTGATCTTGGGTGACAGATTGTACTTCTTGCCCGCTCCATGTACCTAACTGCGAAAAGATCTGCCATAATTTTGTAAGAAGTGAACATGAAGCTCATATCACCAACTGTGATGCATATATTCACCGATATTCCCTCATCACCCATCAATGCCGATGCTAATCGGGAGGGGCTCTAGAATCTGCCGCTATAAATAAGAGTAATCCTTGTATAATAAAACGCTCCTTGTAATTATCACCCGCGAACGAAGTGAGAGCTATGATAATGATTCCGTTGAAGATTAAAGTATATATATTTGTGTATATATACAGTACAGTAGGTATGTATATATATTTGTATATTTGTCTATCCACCCAATAAGTGGTCGAAGGAGTTGAGTAATCTTCATAATTTTTATTAGGGAGTTTGGTGGTGGGTTGAATTAGATGTGACCAATACGAAAAAACTAGTCCCCGCTGGCCATAAAAAACGATGGCGTTGAATTTGCTCCTAAATTACCACGGATGATGGTCTCACGCCACGAGGCGTTCTAGTTGTATATATGTTTGTATATATATTTTATATTTGTCAGTCTACCCAATAAATAGTAGAAGATGGGGAGCAATATTCATAATTTTTTGTAGGGAGTTTGGTGGGTTGACCCAGTCGTGACCCATGCCAAAAAACTAGACCTGGCCTTAAAAAATGATGGCGTTGAATTTATCTCTATCGCAGCAGATCGTCTCGCGCCACGAAGCTTTCCATTTTTCCTAAGTTATTATTAAGAGCGCAGGTGAGCGCAGCACCAGCCTTGTTTTCCTATGTCATTATTGAAGAGCTAATCTCTGGGAAGAAATGGGACTGTGCCCTAGCCTCGTTCATCAGAAATGACTTCGTTGAATTTGCCTCCTACCGCGGGTGATGGTCTTACGCCACAAGGGTTCTAATTTTCTCTTTATTTATATACTAGTGGAGTTGTACGTGAAAAAATTCACGCCATAATCGATATTTTATGCTTAGTATAGGCCTGTGCGAAATCTTCTCTTCACCGACTTGCTTCTTCATTTCTTCATTGATCCTTCGTCGCACTCTCATCCTTAGGTCCGGTCATCTCTGATGTACCGTTTCCACATTTCCCGCTCACGCCTATCAGCAGCTCCTACTCCCTCCTGTAACCTCTCTGCTTCAGACTTTCTTGACACTGTAGCATGACACAGCACCTCTCTCCATTAGTGGTGCGCCTTCGCTCTTGAGACTGTAGAATTCTCGTTTTTTACGTTCCTTATCCTCCAGTCTCCTTTTCCTAAATGTGCTTCTTCCATAGTGAAGAAGAATTTTTTCTTTTTAGTACAACACTGCAATAAGCTTGAATGAACTCCAGTCAGCTTATATGCAATGTGAGCGCACCTAGCCATGGTACAGTCCATGGTTAACTACGTAAATGGTTAACTGACGCGCAGGTAACGTGTTAAGCTCCGCCCACTACTTTTCAGCTGTGACGTATAGAAAACCGTGTTAATTAGTTCATTCCTGTTACTTGCTTTATAAATACAGTGAGCGTGGACTTCTGCAAAGAAAAAAGAAAGGTAATAATTTTTTGCACGATCACAGCTGTTTAATTACGGCGCCATGCAAAAATTCGTTTGCTAGAAAAAAGGCAGTGAAATATCAAACAAATACATAGGTTCAAAGACGGAAAAATCATTTACAACAACATAACTACGGCTGCTCAAATATTGATATGCTTATTTCGTAATCATCACATTATCATTTTGCATACTAGTGCACTCCGCCATCAAAAAATGCCGCCGAAGAACATATCTTATAGAAAAAAATAACTACAGCTGCATATGTATTATAGGTGGAATATTAAACGTTCTGAATGTAATTGTAAGTACAAATTGATAAATTGTACTTGTGAAGCTTTTTTAAAGAATTTTTCTCAATAAAATATTACAAATTGTCAAACGGAAGAGTGTTTTTAAATAGTTTTAGCTTCATATTTCAGTCGTTCAAAGACGGTCTTTCAAGTAATGGAACAGTTCCCCCGTTGACATACCATTTTCTTTCAAGTATTACCTATGGCAGCAAAAACTGAGTACATATAACTCTCGACTTTTACGAGACATTGGGATCGGCTGAAATCGTAATGCTCGAGATACGTTAGTGAAAGTCGAGATAAGGTCACATTTAGTGTTGCCAAATGAAATCTGGATTTTCCTGCTAGATTCTCGAAGAAAAAATGTTGAAAAATGCTATATCTCTTTATGCAGCAGGAAACGATACTAGAGCAGTAATTTACAAAAAAGTACGTTTTAAATTGCATTTCAATGATATTTTATAGATAACAAAGACTTCTGCAGCTTATTTAAATCTGTAGAGCTCTTTAAAGGTAATATATTTTTATTCGTTGATAACAATTTTCCAGCACTTTTCAAAATTTTTACGGCGCTAATTATTTTCTTAATGTTTTATGAGCACATGACAAAACACTGATAGAACCATTTTGTTTGTTTAAATTCTTGCATTACTTAAAACTCTGAGTAACAGTTTGTTTTACTGCTATACTACGATCAAATTACGGCAAGTCAAATTGTTCCCTGGAGGTGGGTCTATTACCTACAAAATTTTTCACAACGCTTATGTTAGCGCTTGTTTGATAAAAAAAAAACTACGAGGGTAAAAAACTGAGCTATTTAATTTCTTCATTTAAGCAACATCACACTTCTAGAGAGATGCGATTAGTCAGAATATTTTCGACTGAAACAAAGTTGAGGCTATTGAAAACACTGACGGCTTTTGACATGCTGTTATAAAACAATTATTTTAGACATTGTAAATAATTTATTACTTGTGTAACTTTGTTTATATTTTTGCAATATTGGTACAGTTGTACCTGCCACTGTATACACAGCTTCATACAGTTTCCTCACTTTTGTTTGTTTAAGTTTTTGCATTACTTACTTAAAAAAGATCTACAATAAAAAAAAAAAAAAAACGAAAGTTGATCTCGTTTTTGGTTAAGAAATTTTGCAGAGTTAGCTCTATCGTATAACTAGAGCACTCTGAGAGCGCATACCTACGCCAAGCGCGGCAACGGTAGCAAAAAATTCAAATTGGCTCTGAAACCATGAGTTTCTTTGTATAAACTCCAAAATCTGATCAGTTTTGCCTGTTGATAGTAATAACAGCTTGTGCAATTTTCTTGAAGATCCGTTCATAACTTTTCGAGTTAAACTGCTAACAAACGTTATGACAAACATGAGTCAAACGTACAAATGAGCAAACCGATCTACACCAAAATTTAATCATCTATGTCTTCCAACATTATTAAACACCCCTATAAATTTCATATAGATCCATTCATTATTTTTGACTTATTATGCTAACAAGCATAAAATTAAATACAGTGACATATCCTCACTGTCGAACAAACGAATCATTACCAAAATTTGGTCATTTACCCTTTGTTATACACCTAACAATTCATGTTAATTTCATAAAAATCCATCCATAACTTTTTGAGTTATGACATTGAGAAAAATAAGGCAGACAAACAAACTAACGGATGGACATATCTTCACCAAAAGTTAATCATCTGTTCCTCCTAACACACTTATCAATCCCTGTATATTTCGTTCAAATCGGTTCATAACTTTTTGAGTTCTCTTGGTGACAGACAGACAGACAGACAAACGGACAGACAGACAGACAAACATGACGAAAACATAGCATCCTTGGCGGAGGTAATAATAATAATAATAATAAAATAGCTAGATAATGGCAAAGTGTAGCTTGGATACTACTCAGTTGCATACAATAAGTGACCGACCACAAAGTTTCGAAGAATCTACCTTGAAAACGACTTTCGCTAAGAACGTCGAGAGCTCGGTAAAAATGAAAAACCCAGAAGACGAACTATTTGAATTAAACTGAAAATGTTGAATGTCCAAAACGCATATATAACAACTAATGACAGGATTTTGCACATTCAGCAAGCCTAGCCATTCATATCACTGTAATTTACGGAGGGCTGTATCTTTTCATTATAGAATGGCGCAATTGGTGACTCTACTGCAGTTTCTTTTATTGAACGCAGCATGGCAACTAGCACGAGGCACTGAGCAACAAGGAGCTTGTTACGCCGACAGCGAAGTCTTTCAGAATATTCTCGAACTGGCTGCGTCTGGTGTTGACCCGGTCCGGTCAAATCCACTTGCTGCGAACGATCCAGGTATTAGGAATCAAATTTTCCAGCCGATGCACTGTGTTGGTCCCAGCAATGTTGTACTTAACGATTATGTACACATACCTAAGCAAATGCTAAGCTGCAGCAGAACTAGCATGCCTGAGGCTATTACCTTGCGACTGGGAAACTATGAGTCGTACCACCGAGCGAGTACCCGTTTTGTAGAAAGTGATTCCAGCCGTCACGTTTCTAAGTGGTCCTTGAACTTTGAGGCGACAGCGGGCTTTGCAAATACGGATTCAGAAGAAGAACGGCAAATTCAGAAGTTTTTCACAGAAACTAACGGTGAAGTGGTTCAACTAAGCATCAGATGTCTCACTCACAAATATTCCCTGAGTTCATCGGTGGAACCTGCATTTACCAGGAATTTTTTGGCTAACTTGAGAAGACTAGATGAAGCTGCCCAAAAACCCCTCTCCGAGAAGAGTAAATTTCTATTTCAGAGATTTACAGAAGAATTTGGCACCCACTACCAAACAGCAACTGATTTTGGATCGCTTTTTGTTTACGAAAAATTCTTCTCAGCGAAATCTGTCAGTGAGAACCAGACTCTTCAACGAGAAAAGTGTACTCGAGAAGAATTCAACTCGGTAGTTGAGTTTGGGCGTTCTTTTGTCCAGCATTCAACTCTGTCCAGCGAATGTTCTTCTATTGCTGCTAATAACAGTGTTAACTCCCCTATGGATTATAAGACAAAGTTTGCATCGGTCGGCGCTTTTCCTCCTACCGACATGAACGAATGGGCCCCGCAAGCGAGACTTAGGCCCGTCACAATTCGACAGCAGCTCAGGCCAATATCGTCCATGTTCAGAGAAGACTGGTTCAGTTCAGTGGTCGTCGACAACAACAACGCAAGCGTTGCACTCAATGGCAGTGCAATGTTTGACTACTTCGAGCACTACGCCAGTCAGTATTGCAACATGAGCCTAGGGAAGGAGTGTGTCCTGCCCAGAGGCTNGTTCAGTTCAGTGGTCGTCGACAGCAACAACGCAAGCGTTGCACTCAATGGCAGTGCAATGTTTGACTACTTCGAGCACTACGCCAGTCAGTATTGCAACATGAGCCTAGGGAAGGAGTGCGTCCTGCCCAAAGGCTGTGGCTACAGTAGTGACTGCACAGCTTACGAAGCCTGCATCACCGATACGACTGAGAGAGGATACTCCTGTAAGAAAGGATGTAGATACACAGACACCTGCACGGCTGCTCAACTCTGCATCGACGACAACAGCGAGGCTGGCTTCTCTTGCATCGCGCCCTGCAGCATGCACTGACGACGCACACCGCCCCTGGTCAAGAAGACGTTCCTCTTAGGGCTGCTGTCGGCTCCTATACTCACGGAGTCGGTTAGGGGCCCACTCTGCAATGTGAAAATGAAGATTCTTGTTTGTTTAGGTTACGACATTACGAGCTGGATGTGTGGTGACGCATCACAAACTGTAGTTAATATAAACGAGAGCTAAATCGTTTTTTCTTAAGTGAAAACTAGAAACACTGATTGTATTGGTTTATGGAAGTAATCTTGATACACCTTTCGGCCTCGTATGCGTTCTGTTGTGGGCCAATTATATTTGTATGAGTGGAGTTGGCCGTCAGAAATGTCAGTGAAGAATTTTTTGTGATATTCCTTAAAGGATCATAGTCCGCCAAGGAGTCTATGTTTTTGTCAGGGTTGTCTGTCCTTCAGTCTTTCTGTCTGTCTCTTATTCTGTCACTAAGATAACTCGAAAAGATATGGACGGATTTTCACGGAAGTTACATGGGTTGCTAGGTATGTTAGGAGGAACAGATGATTAACTTTTGGTGAAGATCTATTCATTCGTTTGTTTGTTTTTCTGCCTATTTTTTGTTAGTGCCACAACTTAGAAAACAACTGACAGATTTTCATGAAATTTACATGAGTTGTTGGGTTTATTTCAGAGAGTAAACGATCAAATTTTTGTGATGATCTGTTAGTTCGTTCCTTCGTTTGTCGCCGTGTTTGATTTTGTGTTTGTTAGCGCAATAATTAAAAAAAATATCAATGAATTTTTATAAAATTTTCAGGAATTGTTAGTAATGTTAAAAGGCATAATTGATCAAATTTTGGCGATGATCGGTTGGTCCTCTTGTGTGTTCGACTAATGTTTGTTCGCACAACAACTCAAAAATTATGGATGGATCTTTATGAAAATTTCAGAAATTGTGAGTAATGTTAGAAGACATAATTAATTACATTCTGGATGATCGGTACGTCCGTTTGACTAATGTTTGGTAAAATAATTGTTAGCAGCATAACTCAAAAAGTTATGAACAGAACTCCAAGAAAATTACAGACATTGTTATAAATATTAAAAGGCGCAAATGATTAGAATTTGGAGTTGATACAAACGAAACCCTGGTTTCAGAGCCGATTTGAATTTTTCGTTAACGCTGACCTGCTTGGCGGAGGTATGCACTCTCAGAGTCCTCTAGTTTGTTATTGCTTTACTTATGTAGGATGTCCTGCAACTGCCAGTTCCAGAGAACATCAGAGTTTGGCTTTCTAGGATAAAATTCTTGTGAGCAGCCCAAGCCTCTTCTTCCTGCAGTCGAGCCTCACTGCTCAACTGCCTAATGCCTGTAGAGGCGCAGGCTCTTCTGTAGAAGCTGTGGCTCTCGCGTAGAGGCAATGGTTCTCTCGTAGAAGCTGTGGCTCTCGCGTAGAGGCAATGGTTCTCTCGTACAGGTTGCGGCTCTCCTGTAGATGCCTAAGGTCGTTTGCAGAGGCTGTGACCGTCTACCCCGTTTGTCGCTTCTTTGCTCCGTCTCATGCAAAAAAGCCTTGCGATGATGAAACAATGCATCAATTGTGATATAATATAAGGGAAACTCTGTAAATTCCATTACAAGAGACTTATCAACGTCACATACGGCTGTGACCAACCAGTTATTTGAAGGGCCCTTAGTGGTGAGATACAAGTGCATAAAAATACCAGCACAACATGTCAACATGATTCTAACGAGAAGCTGTTAAGGGCAAAATGCGCTCAAGGAAAATTCAACATCGTATAAATTGATCAATTATGCCAGAAGTGTTCGTCAATTTCGGTTTGATTTTTCTCATTAAGTGTTTCGAGCAGACACAGCCCTGTTCTATCACCGATACATGAACTAATAGAAAAATCAACGTAACTAAGGAGCAGCGGCAAAGAGAGATTTTTCTGTTGAAAAAAGTGCGCATCAGATGGAACTGACAGTTGCAAGTGTAATTAAAATGATCCAAAAGCAAAGCAATACCTTTACTCAGTTCAATCATCCGGCGGAGGATTGTAGATGCATGAGTTTGGAAATTTTTCTACAGCTTGAAAAGCTAAATGCTCATGGAAGGAACATAAAGCCCAACACGATTCTTCTTTGCGTCGGAAGAAAGCGTGATGCTGCGTTTGATCCTTCTGAAGCCACTTACATTTCAGCTTTGAAAAAAGCCAAAACAATCTTCTACTTGAGCTCATTGCAATGAACTCTTTAACAAACCGCATCAAGACGAGCTTGTAGTAATAGCAGCTATTTTGACGATAGAAGCTATTTTCATTATAGTTTTGCATCAAGCGGTTTAATCGGGAAATTTTTAATGGTATGTCGAGCAGATCTCACGTATTTACTGTTGCATTCACGTGTAAAAGAGAAAAGCCGCATCATGCAAGACGTAAATTCCAACACCCACGGCAGCAGCAGGCCTCGAGAGCTGCACAGTTGTGATGAAGGTCCTGGGAACGAGCCCCGTGCCTGGTGAGCGTTTTTTGTGGCATTCAATACCTACGCTGAATCAGGAAATTGCTTGGTCAGCACAGCTGCTGTGGGGGCACTCACCTTAGGGTGGGCAGGTCGTTGAGCCTTCCTCTAAATGCGCTTTAGTTCCTAGCGAGCCGTGGTCGGCTGCTGCTGTACTTACTGCTCTTGGGCTAGCTGGCCTATATCTGCAATACGAACCAACGCTTGTAGGTTCCCAGTGGAGGGTGCAGTCAAAGTTGACTTTACCTCTACCGCAAACGCACGATAAGCAGTTCGCCTGCCTTGCTACAAGCGCGAATGTGCGCAATGGATCATCACAGTGTGACTAGAAGCTAAAGCTAACCCTAGTCTGCTCATTGCAGAGTGTCCGAAGTCCGACGGAACCTTTGCGGCCATTGGGGAAATTTACAACGACACATTTTGTGAGGGAGTCCAGAACAACTGCACCGCAGCGGGACCGAAGGCCATCAGTAAGTCTTTGTTGTATTGTAATACATATTTAATTTAATGCATTATAGGCTTCTCCAAGCCTACAATACAACGGGTACCATCACTCCAACATCAGAGAAATGATTAACTACCTATTAAATATACCAAAGTTACACTCTGGGAAAGAGACCACTTTTCAAAAGTCACAAATGTGTCCTCCTTATGTCTGTTCTAGAAGTAGCAAAAAAGCCTCACCTCACACTACTTTCTGTGTATTATTCTGTATCAAGTTTTTTTTTTCAGTACACCTGCTTATGGAATCACTTTAGAACTGCTTATCAAGTAGGAAGGGCACGTTCAAGTGGCCAGTCAATCTATCCTTACAGGCCTGACTTGTCCGAAGCTGCAAACAGGTGCCTTGGTTCCCACCCTCTGACTGAAATTTCTGGTATTGACCCTAAATCGATTTCTCATGAGACATCCACGAACTCAATATTGCATCGTAAAGTGAAGTTTACCTTCGATTCAACATAAGTTGTCTGCTTCATAACACCAGTAATAAGATTCAAAGTGACGAAGCAGTCTCTATCTGCTGGTTCGGACAAGTCAACTCGAGCGGGTTTGGTTTAGATTGACTTTGACGTCGTACTCAATTGCGTCTTTAATACATGTTTAAGCGCACGTAGAATTTCAAATTTTCATAAACGATAAGAATTGAAGAACCATGGAAAGGAGATATCAGGATTTCATGAAGGACTTTGCAATGGGTGTCATCAAAGTGCAATGTAAACTCGGCACATCCGCACAGAAACCAGCGCAACCAGAAACCAGCGCTGTGAAAATTTCCACAAGCGTCCACTGCAATTTTCTATTGACAATTGTTCATTGTTCAATTATTACATATTCTCATCGTTTATATATATGCTTAAAGGATGAAATTCGCAAGTGACGACGATTTTTCACGTTGAAAATGATTAAAATTGATTACAATAGTCATAGGCTGCTTTGTCGAGACTGACACCATTGATGACG
>LQNS02277243.1:1019048-1037952 GCA_001587735.2 Parhyale hawaiensis | reverse complement strand
CGTTATTACATCTCTTAGGGACCCGGTCTTGTATGTTTTCGCTGGCGCCATTGGCTTCAGTGCCGCGCTGGTATCAGTAGGGCTTGCCCGGTAGGCAATTTATGGTGACGAATATAATAATTTATCTGTCTGCGTCTCGTTTCACTACTGTCCTTTATGCCCGGCCGCTGTAGCCGTAAACGAAAGTTATTCAGCTGCCTGGCCCCGGAAGAGTAAAAGAGAAAGATCTGTGGCGGCTGCTCTCCCGTCCCGCAACAACATAACTTTTTGAGTTGTACTGCCAACAAACGTTATGACAAACATAAGTCAAACATACAAACGAACAAACCGATCTGCACCAAAATTTAATCATTTATGTCTTTTTACATTTACAACAACCCCTATAAATCTCATAAAGATCAAATGAATATTTTTTGAGTTATTGTGCTAACAAGCTTAAAATTTAGATTACGACAAACGAACGAACGAACGAAGAGAGCATTACGAAAATTTGATCATTTTTTTTTTCTTATATACCTAACAGCTTATGTTAATCTAATAGAAATCCATTAGTAACTTTTTCAATTATGGCATTGAAAAAAATGAGGCAGACAAATAAACAAACGAATAGACATATCTTCACCAAAAGGGGATCATCTGTTTCTCCTAACATACCTAACAATCCCTGTAAATTTAATCCAAATCGGTTCATAACTTTTTGAGTTATCTTGGTGATAGCCAGACAAACGCGACGAAAACATAACCTCTTTGGTGAAGGTAATAACATCAGGTAATTTTTTCCTTCAACCAGTACTTTGTAAAGTGGCTCCATGCAAAAATGACTACATATGATATCGCCATCTTTTAGAATGTTACAGGTAGAAATGAATAGGTTTAAATGAATATATTATTCAAACTTCAGAGGTGACAAAATACTGTAGCTATAAAAAAAATAGCATCTATGTTTGTTTTAGTCCAGCACGTCCAATAGTGCTAGGTCCATCGTTATTATTCAAGTGTAGTATTCAATATTATTAGATATTTGGTACAGTTTCTCTCATAAAAACCTTTCTGAAGTTAAGATTTGGAGCTTTTTAATGTCAGTTCTATATTATAATTCACGTCGTTTTTTAATTTATTTATTTATTTATAAATATATTTATATCTTTCCTGTCACGCTCTATGGGATTAAGATAGGAGAAATTTTTTCGGGTGCCGAAGACGGCATCTTGGATACGTTGGTCGCACTTGGGCGCTCCGGCAGAGGGACCTGAGCTCGCCTGCATGAACGTGTCTAGACATGTACGTTGTTGCTACGGGAGATGTCACTTCCCTACGCCTCATAATATACATCCAATTTTTTAGGTAGGATGCTGAAGTTTCATAAAAGAAACTTTTTGAACTAACTGTTCAGAGACAGGAGACAGCGAGGGTTTACCGGAGTGGCTAATCTTCTACCGTCATTTATAATGGCGACCCGGGACACTAGTATTTTAATAAATCAAACAAACTCAGAGGTTTATGAATAATAGTTAATTTTTTGGTGTTTTTTATTAACTTTTCCTCATTTTGGTTTCAGGTACAAATCCCGCCGTCTATTCTTTCTTCTTTTTTTTTTTTTTTTTTTTTTTTGATGCTATATTTCTTCCAATACTTTTTGTCCACTTCTTGTTTATTTACGACATTAACCACAGCACTAGTTCCACCTGCTAATGATCCTAAAGCACCCTCTGCTGCTAAAATGTCGGGTGTACAAAAACCAAATCTGCAAAATATATCCGCCTTTTTTAGCTTCATCTTTTGATGAAAAAGAAGTCATGTTTGCTATTGAATCCAACACATTTTGCTCGAATCATCGGCTTGTTATTCTTTGACACAAAGTAGTGAAAATTTGAAGTTTTCTTTGTTATTTTTTTACTGTTAACACAATGCATTTTCATTTTTATAGCACAGAACTTAAACGAAAGATAATATTTTTAGATATCTATTCATACTTAACGAATATTTCCATTACTCTGATACACTACCATTTTCTGGAAATGTCGAAAATATAACATTCCTGTTTTCTTACATCGGCTTATCAATACTATATAATAATTCCCGTCGTGTTTTCATTTATTTATTCATTTGTTTATTTATTTATAGCTATAATTATATCTTTCCTGTCACGCTGTATGGGAATAAAATTGGAGAAAAGTCAGATTTGAAAAGGCGAAAAAAAGTTGCGTAGCTACCTTGGAATCTTTTTCTTCAGTATTATATATGAGAAAAATAGAACTCGGCCTGTTTGCCTCTTTTGGCAAAAAAAAAAAGTTGGGTACCTTGGAATCTTTTTTCTCGGTATTAGATATAGGAAAAATGAGGCTTCGGGCAGACGGACGTACGGACTGACAGACAGACAGCTCTCTTATTACAGAATAGATTGTTTAGACAGAATACTGAAATTACATTTAAGAAGTCTTCTAAAGATTGGCAAGCACAGAAGACGGCGGGGGTTTTGGTGAAGTGTTAATTTTTTGTCGTCATTTATAATGACGGCACGGGTCACTAGGCATTTTCATTTTTAGACCGCAGAACTTAATAGAAAGACAACATTTTTTACTTTTTACATCTATTCATACTTAACGTACATTTTCATTGCAGTGATACACTACCATTTTCTGCAAATGTCGAAAATATAACATCCATTTTTCTTACATCGGCTTGTAGATGAATGACTCTAACAAAGTTAGAGCATATACATCAGTATTGTAGGTAAAGAATATTTGTACCAAACTAAGTTTCACTAGCCATCCTGGACCGGCTCGGTGACCACAACATGATTGAATTTACGCTCAAAACTGGCAATGAATTCACCACTAATGCCAGTCATCTCAAGCTGCCAGACTATCGACGAGCGAATTTTCAGGAAATGGCTACTAAAATAGAAAAAAAACTAACTTCGAAACCCCAATGAGAGACGCCAGTGTAGAACAATGCTCATCTATTTTGAAGAAGAGCATACTGAGAGCAGCTGAAAGACACGTCCCAACTAAACGAGTTCGTATCAGTAATGATCCCCTCTGGATGAATCGGACAGTCAAACGCTGCATTGCTAGGCGACAAGTACGTTACAAAGCCTGGAAGCGTAATCTAACAGAGGAGAACAGGTCCAGTCACATAAGAGCTTGTCGGGATGTAAAGAAAATAGTCAGAACCACAAAAAAGGAGAAGGAAGTTTCCGTAGCCGCTATGGCGAAACGCAACCCAAAGGCATTCAATAAATATGTAAATGAAAGATGACTCAAAAAAGAAACCTTAGATCCGCTCAAACGACTTGACGGTGAAATCACCAATAGCATAAGAAACAAAGCCACAATCCTGAACGACTATTTTACCTCTGTACTTACTGTTGAAAATGTTACGAATATTCCTGAACCAGCACCGATGCAAGTTGCTCCAATTAACGCCTGTGTTTTCACGGAGATCGAGATCCTTCGTGAACTCACCCACCTAAATGTGTACAAATCCAGTGGCCCAGATAATCTTACTCCCCGTGTGCTACGGGAAATGACTCCAGTCATCTCTCTCCAGTCCATCTCTAGCAACGTTAGAAGTTCCGCAGGATTGGAAACTAGCTAATGTAATACCGATACATAAGAAGGGGGATGAGAAAAGCCCCAGTAACTATCGACCAATCAGTCTTACTTCGGTCGTCAGCAAAATCATCGAACGCCTTTTGAAAAAGCGCATCACTGATCACCTGAAGATGCAGTAACTCATATCCGACACCCAACATGGCTTCCGATTTGGAAGAAGCTCCTGAACAAACCTATTAGACTTTTTCTCAAAAGTTACAGACATTAAAGATGAACAAAAGGGTGTAGACTTTGTGTATCTAGACTTCCAAAAGGCTTTTAATGAAGTCCCCCATCACCGGGTATTGAAAAAATTGGAAGCCCATGGCATCCAGGGTGACAATTTACGATGGATCAATGCATGGCTTACGGGTCGGCAGCAGCGAGTGAAGCTTGAAGGAGAGTTGAGCGAGTGGACACATGTTTCATCAGAGGTTCCACTAGGTAGCGTGCCTGGCCCACTTCTGTTTTCAATTTACTCAATGATCTCCATCTTATCCTACATAGTAAAATCATTAAATTTGCGGATGATACAAAACTATGTCATCCTACAACGAAAAGAGCCGAGCTCCATCAGACCTTGACCACCTCATGGAATGGAGCGCAACGTGGCAGATGAATTTTAATGTCGACAAATGCTCAGTAATGCAAATAGGGCTGGTGAACTCTTCCACCCCATTGAAAAGAAATGGGATGGAATTGGCTACCGTCACCCAACAACGTGACTTAGGAATCACTATTACAAACAAACTACAACACAGTCAGCTAGTTGACGAGAGTGTGAAAAATGGCAAGCAGAGTACTCTGATTCATCACCAGAAACTTCGAATACAAGTCCAAGGACATCATCGTTCCCTTGTACAAGGCATTACTGAGGCCACACTTAGAATGTGCTGTTCAATTCTGGTCGCCGCATCTCTGTAAAGATATCGATTACATGGAAAGAGTCCAACGCAGAGCAACGAAATTGATACCTCAGCTGAGAAACAAGTCGTATGAACGTCGCCTAAAAGAACTGGGTCTGATTTCTCTCGAGCAAAGACGACTCAGGGGCAACTAATTGAAACATTCAAGTACTTGAATGGCTTCAACGACGTGCCTATAATGGGGCTCTTTGAACAAGACCTAAATGATCACTTGCGAAACAACGGTCCAAAACTCAAGCATAAAGATCGAAGAACAACCTTAAGTCAGCAGTTTTTCCCCTATTACATAGTCAGCATTTGCAATTGACTACCTTCCGACGTTGTTGGTGCGGAGTCGTTCAACTCGTTTAAAAATCGTCTAGATATACACTGTGAGAGATATCCTCCACAGATAAGAACTCCTCCTCCACGAGTCGCAAGCACTTGACGGCCAAAGCTTCCCAGGCCATTTTATGCTGACTTCTCACTTCGGCTCTCACTTCCGCTCCAAGACCAGTACTTTTCAGTCTCTTTGCTTGTCTGCCCACATTGACTGGAATGACAATGTGGGAAACAAAGATTTGTAGCCTTCCAGTTCAATCAAGCATCGTTCACCAACTATATCAGTCAACATTTTATACGGCTCAACGTTGAGATTAAGATTAAAATTAATCTGCAGATTATGTACTGGATAGCTGAATTTAAGAATTCCTGAGATTGTGGATATCGAAAACTGCAGAATTTTTCGTTTGATCCGCTCCACGGTCAGTTTGAAAACCTACAATAATATAGCAAGGTCTTTCAGCTCCTGAAAAAAATAAATGCCAGGAGAGATGATATTGATTTGGTTCTAAGAGATTTTGTACTAGCTGTGCAACAGGATAGGCTATTGATGAAGTTTTCCTGGCTTCAATTTATCTTCATAATTTTATTTTATCTTCACCAGCTATTTTGATCATGGAATCCTCCTGTGTACACGATTAATTATAATTTTGGCCATCAGAATGTACACCATCTCCAGTAATCGTTTCTGTTGCAATAGTTTTCATCAAATCATTATCATCATTTGATCGAGGAAGTATTAATGTGTGTATTACGTCGTTTACAATTTTCTTATGCATTTCACAGAATCCGAAAATGTGCTTTAGAGGAATCCCCGCGCTTAAATTTTCTTTTCCTGGTCTTTCGCTTAGCATGCACCAAGCATCATCAGCATCTACGTCCACTGACCAAAAGTACAACACACCGTACTTTCGTTTGTTCCAGTTTTGTGTGTGCTACTCCTATTAGAGTTGTTGCAACACCTTTATTATAATTGCCCTCAATTTCTTCATCACCCATTTTATAGTGTATCTTATTGCAAAGATCCATCAAGCCATTGCTTACCACGGAAATATCTTCCAAACCAGTATACGAATTTCTATCGTCATCGACTAATTTCCTTCAATACAAATGGTGCTATCAGAGGTAGGTAATGTAAACTGATCGTCGTTTTGAACAACAGTATTTATATCAGAGCTTTCATTCTTCAACCGAGTTACAACCTGTGGTTCATAAGTTTGAATATTTTTTCTTCATGTTCATCAACATGGATCTTCTAATCCCAAATAATACGTTCCATTTTTTTAACAAAGTTTTAACGATTTTATATTTCAGATGCAATTCATTAGTGACCGCTTCACCCATTATCTAAAATATTTTTATTCTAATCAGTCAACCAAACTTAAAAAAAAATTTCTTCAGGTAAATAAACATATCGCCAGGAGTCTGCGTAGATCTCATAGCCTTTCAAACATAATTTATTTCGTCGTATTTTTTGGCAGCTGTTTACTTTGAGCTTACTGTCATTTTCCTATTAGATTTGATTAAGTTTTGGAGCTGGTGCGGGAATTCAATCGCTGTAGATGAAACGTTCCTCATCATTTCCATTTAATGCAATTTTATTAATTTTTTGAGTAAAGAGTTGATGCTTATTACTTGGAATGCTTTACATTGTTTTGAATTGTATATGTATATTGTTTCATTATTCAGCGCTTTTTCCTATTCATCTGTTCTGATGTTATTTTTAATAATGATTTTACTTACACCTGTAACTTTCACTTGAAATTCATCTTCTGTTGTTAAACAATACAGTTCGGCTCTAAGTCCAACAAATTCTTGAATTGGCACACCGCTAGTTTCACCGTTCATTTTACCTATGACTTTTCATTTTCTTCTGCAGATAAACTACGGCCTTTGTTATATCAAGCAAGTGCTGTTTGTTCTTCAAGTCCGTATAAACATTTTCAGTTTCAGTACCATAACACAGACTGTCAGCATCTGTAAACAACAACATGGCTTTCTCACTTTTTTTATTTTATTCTTGATCTGATTATAATGAAATTCATACGTCACAGTCTTGCTAATGTGTAATATGCACTTTCCTACATAATATAGGCTTGAGTAGTTTTACTTTTTGCTTCTGCATCAGATTAAATAACTGCATCATTTTTTAAAATATCTTTGGTCCTTTAAAACTTGTTTTCTTGGGTAACTGATTTATCTTTTGTGGAGTCTACTAATTTCACATTAACGCTGTTTCGCAAGTTTTCTATCCTCTTGCTGAACACACGCTGTTGACAAGTTTGAACGACTTTGCAATTTCACTTTTCGTATGTTTCAGCGTTTCCGTACTTAAATCTATGCACGGTCTTATCCAAGAGTTTTCATCGAATTCAAATGAATGACAGAACTTTTTCAAGTTTTATGCTTAATTCTAGGTACAATTTTAAGTTTTTTTAATGTACCCCACATTTTTTTCGATTTCTTGAATGTGGAACCAATTCATTAACATCTAATTTAATACTTTCTAGAGTTAACAGAAATCGTTATGTTCCCCATGCAACTCCTCCGGATATCTCAAATCAACTTTCAACATGTGTCTTTTATTTTATTTTTCCTCAAAGTTTCCAATTTGTTTATTTTTAGTCTACCATCCCAAATTTTCTCTCTCTAGTAGTTGAGACATTGCCTATCTGTGTAATATACGGTCTAAATAAGTTATGTAATTACCTTCTTCGTTTGCTACATACGTTTCTGGGATATGTTTATCATTTGCATTATCATATCGCTTTGTTATCATTGAAATACCACCTGCCGTTCCTTTTTCAATAAATAGTTGCATAACTGGATCATGCAATGTACCCATTTCAACTTTATTTATTTTCATAGCGTCTCAAATGATAATCCTGGACTATGATGCCCCGGACCCGTATCGTGTTTACGGAAGATAAAAAATGTTCCAAGTCATACAGTGAATCTTCTGCCTCAGACCTGCGAGCAGTTGTAGCTTAAATTTGAACTTGACCCCTTCTGTTGATCTCTTCCGAGGTTGTATCAAGGATAACTCAATGAGGCCCTAATTTTCCCTCCCCTCAACACTGATGAAAGTGCTACGGTCGTACTAAATAATTAACGGAGAATCAAGTAGAATTATAGCATAGACTAGAGTACCCGCGCTGTCAAAAATGACAGCGAATACCTTTTTCCAAGACCCGTCTTTATATGTCTTACTTCCGTTACTAATATTCTTTTGGAGAAAAGGCTACAATGGCCACTAAAATTGTAATGAGAGATCAGTGCTCTCTCTGAAAATTCATCTATAGAAGCACAATCGTTCCCCACCTCAGCAGAGATGCTGAAAACTTTTACATCAACAAATAGCAAGGCATTACTGAATTAAATTAAATCTCCGTCGCGTATCCTAGATACCGACGGATGAGCCTTCAGGACACCTAATTTTTATCTTCAAGAGAACTCTTCATCAAAAGAAGACAGAATGCTGAAAGAATGAATTGGGTCAACTGCCATGTGAAAAATCATCGCTTCATTAGTGCCTTGTGGATCATCTACTGAACTTATGCGCCGTGAACTATGGGAAAACATTTGTTTCAATGCGCGAAGGAAGTGATAGAAATCTGATCTCATAGCCGCGATAAGACAAGCTGCAAATATCTTCAATTTTTTTATGTAAGGAACTGTTTCAAGAAAGCATTGCAGTTAGATAAAGGGATAAGAATTGCACTTTTGCCATTTTCTGCAATCTGGTCATCGATCTCCCTGAAAATACAACCTCATTACCAAATCTACAACTTACCTATTTTTCGCCTATCTATTTCGTTAACAATGTGGCACGAAACCGGCATATACTGTAAATCTGCAAACATAGAAATATATAAACAAATTAACACATGACGGACTACACTGTTATACAGTTTGATAGGAGCAGAAATAAAATCAATGAGAAGCTTCTAGGAAAATGAATTTTGTGAGGACACTGCGATTTAAACGCTCCTTCTCTGTATTTACGATTGTATTAATTCAGTCTACCTAAATATTTACCCTGAAGTACACATCTGTACGTCAAAATAAAGAGAACAAGACAGCACAATGACTCTGCCTTGTGCACAGTGGAAAAACCTTCGTGTTGGCTTCACTGATTAGCATATCATGGACAGAGAGTAACTGAAACTTTCGATGTTTGAAGAAAGTAAATATCAGGACACATACGAAGGCATTGCAGAACTGTAGGTATTACTTTGATGAAATGCCTTTAATTCTAGACATAGACTACACCATACATTGACAGGCCACTGAAATTTGGGCCTCTTGAGGGAATATCAATTCACAATCATATATCTTTAGTAGGCGATATATACGATACCTACGGGCACCAAGAATAATTGAAAATTCACAATTTATAGGAAAAAATTGGCTCATAGATACTAGACGTTATGCACTTTCATATCAAATTCAATTGAGTTTCTTTTCAATCACGGATTTGAAGCAATAACCTCAGAAATTGATGCATCTAGAGCTATCGGTAGACCTCATAACAATAACCTTAACAAAAGAGAAATTAAGAAAACCCAATAATGTTGAAAAAATTAATTAAAACCACTGTAATACTACATATATTGGTTCAATAAACAAAAAGTGCATAATGAACTAGAGCACTCTGAGAGCGCATACCTCCGCCTACTAAGGCAACGGTAACGAAAAAATCAAATTGGATCTGAAACCATGATTTCTTTTGTAAAAAGTTCAAAATCTAATCATTTGTGTCTTTTAATAGTATTAAGAGTTTCTGTAATTTTTTGAAGATCCTTTCATAAGTGCTTGAGCTAATAGCTGCTGTTAACAAACATTATCACAAACATAAGTCAAACATATAAACAAACCAACCGATTTGCACACAAACCAAAATTGGTATCTTCTAACATTACTGACAACTCCTGCAAATTTCATAAAGATCCATTAAAACTTTTTGAGTTATTACGTAACAAACATTATGATAAACACAACTCAGACATAGAAACGAATCAACCGATCTCCTATAAAATTTAACCATTTTTGCGTTTCACATTATAAACAACTCCAGTAAATTTCATAAAGATCCATTCAAACGTTTTTGAGTCATTGCGCTAACAAACATAAAATCAAACACAGCAAGAAACATACAAACGAGCAAACAAATCATCACAAAAAAATGGCCATATACTCTTTGTAATATACCTAACAACTCGTGTAAATTTCATAAAAATCCATATATAATTTTTGAGCTATGGTATTCAGAAAAATGAGGCAGACAAACAAACAATTAGATGGACGGATCTTCACCAAAAGATAAGCATCCGTACCTAATAGCATACCTAACAATCCCTGTAAATTTCGTCAATATCCGTCCATAACTTTTTTCAGTTATCTTGGTGACAGACAGACAAACCCGACGAAAGCATAACCTCCTTTGCGGAGGTAACTATGAGATAAAGATACCAAGACTGCCGGTAAGTGATATTAAACCAACAATTTAGGGCTGATACAGCCCTTCGTTACTGGAACACTCTAAGAAAAGGCTGCACATCATAACCATCAATATCATTTCACATAACTGCTTATGTCTGTAACATCATTTCGTAGTTGCCTACGTTAAATCACTCCATGGTTGTCTATGGTGCATAACTTTTTGGTTAAAGTTAAATCAATTCATGGGTGCCTACGTTACATCACTTCAAGGATGCCAACGTTACGTCACTTCATGATTGCCAACATTATATCGTTTAATGGATGACTATGTTTTATCACTTCACATCTCAGTCAACCAACCTGACTACCTAAAATTATTATTATTATCTATATATTAATACGCTTGTATCTACGTGTGTGTGTGTGTGTATCTGTGTGTCACGCTCTTCAGAAATAGATAGGCGTAAATTAGAGACTTGACTCCATTTCACTACTATCATATCTACGCTTTCAATTTATTCACAAAAATTTTACTCGCTTAAAATTTGCTGGTTGCGGTTGGCATTCCTCATATGGTCTGAGCCGTAGCCACGATACGCCCTGGGTAAAGAAAACGGGTAGTGTTGGGCATCTCTGCTCTAAATTCCTTTTTCGAAGAGAATATGCTGCTGGGAGAGCATCAGCCAGTACAGTGCGATGGTCTGAGGAAATGCAATGACATCTTCTGAACAAAAGAATACTCTCCAGCTAATGAAACAATTGACCCCATCTATTTTCGTTTATTGTATACTGCTCTGTATTGCATTAAACAAAGCAGGAAAATGATGAGTTGTTGATCAGCAACATTCACAGGTTCCGAAATAGTGAGAAAAAATCGGATACGCCGACAAAAAATAGAACGTGTAACCTTATGGCGGGCTAAATTATCTGTAAACTGTGAGAAACGGGGCTTTAAAAAATGAGTGCAAACAAAAGGAGAACATTGCAAGAAGTACCGTCGTGTTTCTATGTTTTTGTCATGACACAAGAGCGAATTCTCCGCTGAGAGAACAAATGAGTAATACATTTTATAAAGTGAGGGCATTAGCAAATCGTCTAATTCTCACGGGTCACCCACGCTTCACGTTAGAGACGGAATGCGTAACAATAGACAGGGTTAAGCGGCGGATGTTAGTTCGGACAATGTGGATTAAGTTAGAAGCGCTACCTCAAATTAAATAAGGTGAGTGGAAACATTCTCTAACCGTGTGTGCCACGCTCTTCTCTAGCAGATAGAAGAAAATTAGAGTGTCCAGAGATACTTTTGGATACGACACGGGAAGGTATCAAAGGAAGAAATAGTCAAGTTCATATTTCAGCTTCCATGCGGTTTAGGGTAGACGCTTCACGGCCAGACTCGGGACATATTCAACCTTGGTATGCGTGATACTGGTCCGAGGGTATCATAATTAAAGAACAATTCTTTTGTTTATAAAATTTCCGCTGGTTCATTCAGTACTAGATAGGGGAAAATTCGGATGATGTATACGGGACTGAGATATAACTGAATAACATTGCTTCTATTCTGTGGAACTTGCTGAGGGGTTCCAGCTGCACCCACAGCAGCGTAATCAGAAGGGTAGGAAGTAACGTTCCCATTTTTTGTGAGACAAAATTCGTCAGGATTAAGTGACTGGCGTTATTTATGTGGTAGTTTAGGTTAGAGGAGCTGTGTTAGGTTAGGTGCGTTATAGTAGCCTATATATTGCTTAGATTGCTACATCTTATAAAGTGGGAACATTACCACCGGTCACGTTAGCATGGATAGGCAGACATTGTTACGTGGGAATGAGTTCGGCAGCGATAAGAGACGGATGATTACTCAGACGGTGTGGGCTACGTTATAAGAGCTGCATTAGGTTAAACTGAGGTGAATTGCAATAGTGTAGCGTGGGTTGGTTCATTTTGGAAAGTATAGTCTTTACTCAACCGTGTAATTCCACGGGTCCCGCTAGTTATTATTATTATTATTATAAGGACCAACCTCCTTCTGCCTCTTATTTGGTGGAGAAACAACAAAGTTCATCGCCATAATTTTTCATGGCCAGTTAATAATAGATTTTGAGCATTGGTCACTTCTAGGTCAACCCATCAGACTACCTGTAAAAAATCATTAACGTTGCTCAACTTATTGTACTACTTTTTGGGTTGTCACTAATTACGTATACCAAATAATTTTAGTTAACAACTCCATTGGATATTTACTTGGTATTTCATTACAAATCGAGATACTACGAATTTTAGAATCTTTTTTTCTACAACATGAGACTGTTTATTTTACTAAATATAGGGAAATAATTTTACCCTACTGCAACTATCAAAGGATGTCATAAGCAGTAGCTCTACGTAATTGCACTTCAAGCCTTGATATTTTTTTGTGAATTTGTTGCGTATAGAAATTTTAAAAGTATGTACAGCTTTGCCAGTCATTACTCAATATAAAATAATTAAATCAAATAAGCCTACACAAAGTAAAAAGTAATCATAGAACATATAAAAACGCGTCTGCGGCACCGTCTAGTCAGGCCCAATTGCGAGGCCGAAATCTGCCTTAGGGACCAGTGTCTCGTCAAGGTATGGTGTGGTCTATGTTTCAGGGTAAGAATTCGTTACTCTGATCATCTTGTACAATCTCGTCTAATTTTCATTTTTCGATTCGAATCGGAGCTCTATAGAGTAGCCAAAATGAACAGCCTGCATTATTTTCCTGGTAAATATATTGCAATGAGCGTGACACAGAGGTAATAAGAACACAAACTCTAGTGTACAAAGCCATCATATATGACGATAAAGTTTGTGGTTACTCCATTTCATTGTTTGTCTTTATGCTATGGAATTTGCTCAAAAAGATGCCTTAGACCTGTAATCATGAGCTTCTATTAATTAAATCAATGAAAGTTGAGCTCACCAAGAGTCAAGTGAGTTCAATCATCAATTACATTTTTTTTAAAACACTCGCTATTCAAGTAAAAATATGGTCATACTCTAGTGAAAAAAAGAGAGATCGGCCGGAAATCCTGAATGCCGTATCTTGGATTCCACCATCAGAACCAAAATTTGGCGACAGTAACCAAGAAATATTTCTGCCTCTGCTCTGGTCAGCTGGAAGTTTCAACTGCCGCAAAGAACTCAGGTAAAAAAAAATGAAAGAAATGAATTAGGCTCGACGGAAATGAAAACCTCATAAAAATCGAGCATCTCATGTACTACGATCAAAAGAACGACATTCATTAGTACCTAGCTGGTTTTCTAACAACCAACCAAGCAATCAACCAACAAACGGTGCCTTATTATGCACTTTATAAATTTTCTCCTTTTTGAATGCTATGATTAGGGAGGGAGGCATGGACCTACCAACAGATTGTGTAGTATATAATAACCAGCGCCATGGAGGTAATAATATTCTCGGAGTTTTTCGTTTACAACAAAATTCAGCAATATTTGGAGAGTGAATATGAACCTTACAGCAATATTTGGAGAGTGATTATGAACCTTACTTGTACTGTTGGGACTGCTGTTAGAAACAAGCGATCGAAATTTGTCGATGACTCTCTGGTCCGTTATTTTTCGTTCTTTCTTATTGTAGACCTCCAGATAAAAATACATGGGCGGATCTTCTTGAAATTTGCAGATACTGGTATGTTGGGACGAGATTCGGATGATTAAAGTCTTGTGATTAAACTGATTATGCGAAAAATATCCTTGATTGCGGACTATATTGAAATTTTCCTGTGCCCTGCGTTGCTTTGCGTGGGTCTGGGTCCTCAGCTATGTAGTGGAATGACTTTACTCCGAGCTGATAAACTGCAGCTCTTTCGAACCAAGAAGAGGCAGAAAGTGTATAAACAAACAGACATATACTACCGTGCATTCGCCGCCTTAAACGAATACGGTGATCATATGATGACAGCACTTTGTTGATACTGTATTCGGGAAAAAGAAATGCAACAACAAATGAACGATTAACTACCCTAGAGTGTTCAATGCAGCAGCCGAACTAAGCGAACTGTGTGTTCAATATGTGCTCTGCGTGTAACTTTAGTTGCTCCACACCTGGCCAGGTCTGACCGCAGCTCTGGGGGTCACTGTGGCCAAAATCTTGCGGGAAATAATATTTAAATTGACAAGGGAGAATGTCTATAAGTCTGGCCATGGCAGGACACAGTTCATTCAATAACTCATTCTCTCCTACTCTGTCACTTGACAGTGCAGCAGTCTACCCTGAAACAATTTTCTTCAGTTTTGCAAAAGTCTACGGATGTTACAACTCGTGTTTGAGTTGCGGGCGTGTGAAGTTTGCCGAGCTCTAAGACCTCATATAAATACCTCCGTGAAGCAATCACTATTATCGAAAAATGAAACTGGTCCTGAAATCAGGCCTTCATCAACAAAAAAATTCAGTAATTTGTAGCTTGTGATGATTATACCTAACAGATTATATATGTATCATGAAGAAAAGGCCATATTTTTATTGAGTTTTAACATTAAAACCATGGAAATAAAAATAGAGTCTAATACAAGCAGACCTACCGATCATCCACAAAATTTGATAATTTTTGCCTTTCCACTTTTTTTTGCATTTCCTATGCATTTCGAGAATCTCCGTCAATAACCAGTTGAGTAATGTTTTGACGAATATTATGAAAAATATCAGTGAAGCACACAAACGGATGAACCGATAATCATGAAAATACATTCTCATTAGTGTCTTTTACCATTTTCAACAACTTTTTTTTACATATTTCATCAAGATCCGTTCCAAAATTCTGAAATATGATACTGCCCAACATAATGTATTATATTAGTCAAGCATACAATCGAGCGAGCTTTCATTACCAAAACTTCGTCATTTGTTTATTCTAGCATCCATAGCTACTTCGGCAAATTCCATAAACGGGAAACGGATTATGAAAAAAATTACTGATTTTCTCTTCGTCACAGTCTTAAAAATTCATGCAAATTTCATAAACACCTGTCTAGCTATTTGAGTTTACCAAGAAAAAAGATGTGAACACACTAACAAACGGTTTGACGGATTTTCACAGCTAAATCATCTCTTCCTTCTAACATGCCAAACATGGCTGCAAATTTTGTAAAGATCCGTCCACAACATATTGAGGTATCTTAGCGACAGATAAAGAAACAGGCAAACAAAGTCGAAAAATCACAACTTCCTTGGTGGATATAATTATCAAGAGTTTGGCTACAGAGGGCACACAAGCTACATTACCTGTCAAGTCGGTGGGGGGGGGGGCGCTCTCTCTGCTTGCAGGGTTGAGGCGGCGGTCCTACAGTGCAGGCTACCGCTGCTCGACCGGCTTATATAGCGGGCAGTGGCGCCGGAACTATAGACGGGGACAGGAGGAGTAATTGCCCCCCCCCCCCCATTCCCTGCTCCGCCAGTGAGAGAGAAGGACGCAGCAAGTGCCCTTTTCTGGGGGAAAAATGCATTTAATGTACCTTTCCGTAAAGGGGAAAAGAAAAAATTCAGAGAACATATACACACCATACAAATATTTAATGAGAATGTGCCGTGTAAGCATATTGCATATTTTGAAGACTGAGCTCCATTGCATTACAAGTTCCTAAGGTCCATGTGCCAGAGATTAAGAAAGCGCTCCAGCCGCGGGCATCTCAAGCCCAATGAGTGGAGCTTCTGCCAAAAAAAGCCTTAGCATAACGAGAAGAGGGAAGTCCTGGTTGAGGACCGCCATGTCAGCCAACTCTCAACAATGCCATGTTTGCCACAGCACACAGAGCAGAATGGGTGGTGGGAACACTAAGGCTGCGGCAAAGGAGTTCATATCCGCCACTGGCAGGAGACAACAATACTTTGGGGATGGAGAAATGTGACAGTCCTGGCATGGACATGTATAGCGTTGTCTGTGCAAACTACAAGTAGTTTTAGTGCATAGGTGTCGTGAATCTGCCAGTTACGCTATAGGCCTATATATCTTCTCATGGAACCTTCTGAGTGCTGGTCGTGTCTATAATATCCCTGTATCTTGATGTGACCAGTCAGTGCTTTCTAGCGTGTTTCAGTGCCTGTCCGCTACAGTCGCGGCAAATGCCTCACGGTATCAGTTAGAACGCATCTAAGTACACTTTGGGTGAACTCGATGAGGCATCGAAATTAAGCCTGCGATTCCTGTGTTGCTTGACACTTGAGACAGAAGCTTCGGCTTCGCAACTCTGACACCCGCAGGTGTTAGCAGCAACCAGGTTACGCTGAGCTGCCTGAGGTGCCATTTTGAGGAGCAAGAGCATATTTTCGGATGTCTCTGAGAGACAATCAATTAAGGGTCAATGCACGAACCTCAATTCAACAGGTCTAAGCCAGGTCACCTGACGGAACTCCCGGGCAAGTCAAGCTGGAAAAGCTTACTCCTACTGCCCATATGGGGCAAGTTAGCTCACGTACACTTACTACGTAAGGTAGAGGCTTTCTGCACTCACGTATTGTAGAAATTGATCTAAAATTCCGTGCTTTATCTGTATGGCACTCTCGTAAATTATAGAGATCAAACCCAAAGCAATGCAATGTAGCATCTGGCTGCTCTATTTATTTTCTAGAAATTTGATTGCTAAATTTGCGCACATTTGAAAAATATATGAAAACATTTATTCAAATTATAGATGCATTGTATGCATTGGTACCGCACAAAAATAAAAAAAAAAATACAGTAAGAAATGTCGATTCCAGGAGTGTCCCGCTTACCCCAAAAGGGCTCCTCTGCCATAAGCTCGCCCCTGTCGCCCTCAGCAGGTTCCGGCGCCCCTCTGCCATAAGTTCGCCCCTGTCACCCTCAGCATGTTCCGGCGCCCCTCTGCCATAAGTTCGCCCCTGTCGCCCTCAGCAGATTCCGGTGCCCCTCTGCCATTATCTCGCTCCCCTGTCGCCCGCAGCAGCTTCTGTCTCTCGTAGGCAGACTTGTGTTCGAACATTCATCGAACGGTAAATTCAATGAATTGCAAAAGTTATCGAATAGGAATTTTTTAATAGTAATTCTACAGAATGGTAAATTTATCGCACAATAAATTCATCCAATACTTAACTGATAGAAACAGAAAATTATCGAATAATGAACCTCAAGGATCCCAAGGTTATCAGAGGGTAAATACATTGAATGGGTAAATAAATCGAATGGTAAATTCATTGAATGGTCAGTTTATTCAATGATAAATTCGTTGAATTCCAATTGCATTGAGCAGCAAATGTTCGACTGTCTTTATCATTATCTTCAATGGCCAAAACGGACACACTTACCAACAGGCATCTACATCACATCATGGCCCAGTATGCAATCAGAGGAGACAATAGGAGCCACACTCACCGTGTTAGGCTCCCCGACCGACAAGCAAATACAGCATATGCGCTGCATTATGCAGGGAAGCGTCTGCAGAAGTAACCAGAACCGAGAGCTAAATTAAGCATCCTGCTCAGAACAAGGCGGCCCTGTGCTGTGCAGTCGCCAGCAGCGGCAATATCAAGTCGATCGCGTGAGATGATGAAGGAGCCGCACTCGGCTGCAGCTGTGCTTGTGTAGGCTTGGGGAGGCGTCCGGCCCTTGGATTTGGAGCTTCAGCGTGATATTGAAGAGCTGACGCCGGATAAGCGTGAGGGAGATATAGCAAAGTTTTTGGCGATAGCCATAGCCCGGCAGCAATGGGTGCTGGCCTCACACCCGCAGTAGTGAGTGCTGGCCTCACACCCGCAGTATTGCGTGCTGGCCCTACACCCACAGTAGTGGGTGCTGGCCCCACACCCACAGTAATGATGCTGGCCTCACACCCGGAGTAGTGGGTGCTGGCCTCACACCCGCAGTAGTGGGTGCTGGCCCCACACCCACGGTAGTGGGTGCTGGCCCCACACCCACAGTAATGGTGCTGGCCTCACACCCGTAGTAGTGGGTGCTGGCCCCACACCCGCAGTAGTGGGTGCTGGCCCCACACCCACAGTAATGGTGCTGGCCTCACACCCGCAGTAGTGGGTGCTGGCCCCACACCCGCAGTAGTGGGTGCTGGCCCCACACCCGCAGTAGTGGGTGCTGGCCCCACACCCGCAGTAGTGGGTGCTGGCCCCACACCCGCAGTAGTGGGTGCTGGCCCACACCCACAGTAATGGTGCTGGCCTCACACCCGCAGTAGTGGGTGCTTGCCCCACACCCGCAGTATTGGGTGCTGGCCCCACACCCACAGTAGTGGGTGCTGGCCCCACACCCACAGTAATGGTGCTGGCCTCACACCCGCAGTAGTGGGTGCTGGCCCCACACCCGCAGTAGTGGGAGCTGGCCCCACACTCGCAGAAGTGGGTGCTGGCCCCACACCCGCAGTAGTGGGTGCTGGCCTCACACCCGCAGTAGTGGGTGCTGGCCTCACACCCGCAGTAGTGGGTGCTGGCCCCACACCCACAGTAGTGGGTGCTGGCCCCACACCCACAGTAATGGTGCTGGCCTCACACCCGGAGTAGTGGGTGCTGGCCCCACACCCGCAGTAGTGGGTGCTGGCCCCACACCCGCAGTAGTGGGTGCTGGCCCCACACCCGCAGTAGTGGGTGCTGGCCCCACACCCGCAGTAGTG
>LQNS02277243.1:974004-991041 GCA_001587735.2 Parhyale hawaiensis | reverse complement strand
CAGGGAGTAAATGCCGGTGCATTCTCACGACGCGCCCCCACGCTTTGGATGACCTCAAGACGTTCATCCGTGACTGTGGGCTCCGTGCTCATGAGTATGAGATAGCAAGAATATCCAGCGAGGAGGAGCAGAAGGAGTTCTTGCAGAAATATGGAACTGCTCTCACTGCCCAGCAGACGTCCGATGACCTTCTCACTGCCTTCTTCAAACTTGGGGAAGAACTTCGGGGCATGTTCACTGAGCCCCTGCTGCTGGTGTTGTACTGCCACATCTACGTCAATGTCCCTGAGAAAATTGACTCTTGGAAGACCGTCGCCGACGTCTCGCAAGAAATCTTGCAGCTGCACCGGCAGCAGATCCGCTCCAGACTTGTGACAAAGGGCGTAGAGGACCCCGGCCCAATCATCCGCAAGATGATGCGCTCACTGCAGCGCTTAGCACTGCAACATATTACTGCTGATAGCCTTACATTTTCGAGTGCCGAAGTAACTGAGCTAATAGAACTGATGGAATTGCCAGCAAATATAGCTATTAATGACATAATGTCAGTAGTGTTGAAGGAGAGCAAAATGTTGGGGGAAAGTGACAAATTTAGTTATTCTTTCCCCCACAAAACGTTGATGGAGAGCTACGCTGCTGAGTACGTCGTGTGGCGACTTGACAAGAGCACAAACTCACTGAAAGAGATTCTGCTGGCAATAACACCCCCCGCACAGAGGTATGAATGTTTGTGACTACAGTGGGTCTATTAATAGTAAACAAAGTCCATTGTATCAGCGACCGATTTCACCGAAGTAGAGGAACTTACGCTTATTTCGTCTTACAAATTTAGCCACGGATCGTCATGAGATGCACAGGGGTTGGTTAGTATGTAAGGAGGTCTTAAAGTGTCCAACTAGTTGTTTAAATAATTTATGTTTTCTTGGCCTCCTGACTCAAAAAGTTATATAGATGGCTTTTCATAAAATTTCCAGGAATTGTAAAACCTAATACTAGAAACAAATGACCAATTATAATGATAATTTAATTCGCTGCATTACTGTTTACTTATGTAGTGCAAGTACCATAGCTCAAAGTTATGAAAAAATCATTAGGAATTTTGCAGGAAGCTACAATTGTTATGAGAATCAAATAACACAATTTTTGTCATTACTGGTTGGTCCATTTTGCTTTTTGTCTCTTCATTTGCCTCTCTGCCGTTTAGAACAACTCAAAATTTTGTAATTAGATCCTTGTGAAATTTGCAGGATCTAATAGATTGGTTGAGAGCCTCAAATGAACAAATGTTGTTGATAATCTGTTGGTCCGTTTAGTTGCTTGTCTCCCGGTGAGTCTATTTGTTTGCTAGAATAGAACTTAAAAAGTTATAACCGAATCTTTATGAAATTTACAGGAACTGCTAGGCAGAATTTGGCGATGATGAAAAAGCTATTATGAATTTAGAACTTGAATTTTACGTTTTTATCAACATTACACTGCCTGGCGAAGGTATGGGCTCTCAAAGTGCTTCTGTGTGGTGTATGAAACTCGTTGGACTGCCAAATCTTGGAAGTCCTTGTTAATTCTTCCCACCTTTTGTTAGTAATGGAAACATGCAAGGAATTTAACTCTAAGCAATAAAGGAATACGATGCGAGCTACAAAATGCGTCTAGGTACGGTTCACTGTAGCAATACTTCCCACCAGTCTATTGTTACGAAACCTTGTGAGCATGAAAAGGTTCTAAAGTGCGCCGTATACTCTCTCGAAAGATGGTGTCAGGTAGAACCTAAGATATTGAGATCATAGAAGCGTTATGCTGTGAAGATCAAATTTGCGCAGGCGTTAAATACATATCTGCAGGACACAGAACTATATGACGACTACTAATGCGATATTATCTTTGACTTTCGCCTGCCTCAGCAATTTTGATCAAAAGTGCACAATATGTATATTCCTTGACCTAATAAAGTCGTTTGATACTATCAATCCAGAATTATTGATATCTAAACTGAAAAATTATGGTATGTCTCATAATAAACTTGAATTATTATGCTCGTATCTCTTGACCGCTCATATGATGGTGCATGTTCTGTTGATAGGACTGTTTCTCTTGGAGTACCGCAAAGTTCAACACTATGACCCTTTCTTTTTAAATTTTTCGTAATTAATGACATTGTATCCTTGCCAGATGTTAATTTCATACTTTTTACTGATGATTCTGTCTTATGGTGACGATGATGATTATAGTTTAGTTGTATGTAGAATTAAAAGTTTTATCCAGTGCTTAACGTACTAGCCTATCGTATAACAAACAAACTGATACCCCATGAGAATAAAACAAAACTTATGCTAATGACTACAAGAGACATTTCAGAGCTTCCCGACTCATAATGATCTTAAATTGGAATGGGTTAAGGAAATAAAATATATAGGCGTCATGTTAGACTCGAAACTCTCTTTTAATCTACACATTACTCATGTACTTACATACATATTAGCAAAGTACTGGTTTAGTTTTATAGAGTGTCAAACAAACTACGTGCCCCTTTATGCTCACAGAGATCTCTATTTTAGCATTGTTTATCTTCATATTATTCATTGCATTGGATTGTGGGAAGGTGTACCTCCTTCTACAAGAAAGGTCTCGGTTTTGATGAACAGGACATTACGTGGAATCTTGGAAGTGCAAACTTTCAACCATGTACCTGAAATTCACGTAGGTGATATGTACAAGGCCTCTGGTTTTCTCCAATTTGATGACGTATATAGATAGTTTTTATTTAATAAGTTTGTAAATTTTTACATCACGAGCATAATTCTTTCAATAAATACCTTCTACCCCTGCAAAAATTGGGAAATTGCGGCATGAGGAGACCCAAATTTAGAGTGGCGGTTCCCAGGCTGGAAGTCGAAAAACAGGGTACAAGTATTTTCCTTCTCATCGGGCTTATAAATGAAGCAGAAGAAAATTTTCTATTGCCGATGCCTGCTTATTTGCTAAGAAAGAAATTCAAGGACATTGCTATAGTCAATTACCACCATTTCTAATCTTCCTGTCACTCTTCCTGTCACTTTCAATAATGTGAATTGATTGGACTTGTAACATAGCTAGATAGTATAGCCTACTGTCAATTGAATTATAATACAACAAATGATGCTGTCTTTTTATTATTTTCTAATTGGCTTAATGTGGCCTCTTGTCAACCGTACTGTCTCTTTTACGTGTGACTACTGTATATAAATAAATAAATAAATTCTATGAAGTTTCAAATCTATATTTTACAGGTCGCCGGACGTCACAAACAAAAAGTTCTACCCAATGCAACAGTAAGTGCATACTGCTAGAGTACCATACGACTGTACTGAATGATTTCTGGAGCAGGTAGTTTCATCGACGGTAAATTCATCCCCGTTAAATCATCAAATGATAAACTCTCCAATGTTAAATATATCAGACGATAATTAACAGAATGATAAACAAATCGAATAGTAAATTAATAGGATGGATAACTGTTCCAATTTAGAAAAAAGTGGATCGAGTGCGACTGGAATACGGGTTTGAAACTTATGCTAGATTTGGTCACTTAAGGTTAGGTTAGACATTGTAGTGAAGCTCTGATTGTACCCCAAAAGTTCAGGAATTGAATAGGGATTCTAAATATTAGGTCAGGTCTGACCTGGAAGGTCAGGTTTTCCTGCAATCTCATTTTACATAAGTGAAATACCGTAGCTATTTTAGGCTCCTGGACATTATGGTTCTTACTCTAGGTTACGATAAAATTGGGCTTAAGGTTTGTGTGGGTTAGATTAGGTAAGGTTAAGTGAGGATAGGGTAGGCTAAAGGGAGCGTCCAGTTGAAAATGTTGATATATTAAGTATTTCTTTTTCCTGCTTCATAGTAGCTATACATCAGAAAAGCGCACGGACAAAGCTTTAGGCAGCCAGTGCAAACCTAAGTTGGTAGAATAGGAGGGGGGAGGGATGGGGGGCTGGGACGCGGTCCTTATTCCAAANAGTGCCGCTAGCCCCCTAAAAATTTGGGACGTAATGCCCCCATACCTGAAGACACTTTTTGAGCAAAAAACAGAAAATTGATAATTTTGACCATTTTCGCCTAAATGATCCCCTTAAAAAAGTTTGCATATCAGTTATAGCAGCTTGAAAATTACTAATATTGGTGTAGAAAACTGCGTCGTCCGCATACAATACTGTACAATTGTTACGCGAATCAATTAACCCAATTTTTGTCATTACTGGTTGGTCCATTTTGCTTTTTGTCTCTGCATTTGCGTCTCTGCCGCTTAGAACAACTCAGAATTTTGTAATTAGATCCTTATGAAATTTGCAGGATCTGATAGATTGGTTGAGAGGCTCAAATGAACAAATGTTGTTGATAATCTGTTGGTCCGTTTAGTTGCTTGTCTCCCGGTGAGTCTATTTGTTTGCTGGAATAGAACTTAGGAAGTTATGACCGAATCCTTATGAAATTTACAGGAACTGCTAGGAATGTTAAGAGAAATTGTTGGCAGAATTTGGCGATGATGAAAAAGCTATTATGAATTTAGGACTTGAATTTTACGTTTTTATCAACATTGCACTGCCTGGCGAAGGCATGGGCTCTCAAAGTGCTTCTGTGGTGTATGAAACTCGTTGGACTGCCAAATCTTGGAAATTCTTGTTAATTCTTCCCACCTCTTGTTATTAATGGAAACATACTAGGAATTTAACTCTAAGCAATAAAGGAATACCATGCGAGCTACAAAATGCGTCTAGGTACGGTTCACTGTAGCAATACTTCCCACCAGTCTATTGTTACGCTACCTTGTGAGCATGAAAAGGTTCTAAAGTGCGCCGTATACTCTCTCGAAAGATGGTGTCAGGTAGAGCCTAAGATGTTGAGATCATAGAAGCGTTTTGCTGTGAAGATCAAATTTGCGCAGGCGTTCAATACATATCTGCAGGACACAGAACTATATGACGACTACTAATGCGATATTATCTTTGACTTTCGCCTGCCTCTGCAATTTTGATCAAAAGTGCACAATATGTATATTCCTGAAAAATTATGGTATGTCTCATAATACACTTGAATTATTATGCTCGTATCTCTTGACCGCTCTAAGTATGTAACATAATATTATGATGGTGCATGTTCTGTTGATAGGATTGTTTCTCTTGGAATACCGTAAAGTTCAACACTATGACCCTTTTTTTAAAATTTTTTCGTAATTAATGACATTGTATCATTGCCAGATGTTAATTCCATACTTTTTACTGATGATTCTGTCTTTTATGGTGACGATGATGATTATATTTTAGTTGTATGCAGAATTAAAAGTTTTATCCAGTGCTTAAACATACTATCTTCTAACAAACAAACTGATACCCCATGAGAATAAAACAAAACTTATGCTAATGACTACAAGAGACATTCCTGAGCTTCCCGACACATATTTTAATGATGTTAAATTAGAATGGGTTAAGGAAATAAAATATATAGGCGTCATGTTAGACTTGAAACTCTCTTTTAATCTACACATTACTCATGTACTTACATACATATTAGCAAAGTACTGGTTTAGTTTTATAGTGTGTCAAACAAACTACGTACCCCTTTATGCTCACAGAGATCTCAATTTTAGCATTGTTTATCCTCATACTATTCATTGCATTGGATTGTGAGAAGGTATACCTCCTTCTAAAAGAAAGGTCTCGGTTTTGATGAACAGGACATTACGTGGAATCTTGTAAGTGCAAACTTTCAACCATGTACCTGAAATTCACGTAGGTGATATGTACAAGGCCACTGGTTTTCTCCAATTTGATGACGTATAAAGACACTTTTTATTAAAATCTGTTTGTAAATTTTTGCATCACGATCATAATTCTTTCAACAAATACCTTCTATCCCTGCAAAAATTGGGAAATTACGGCTTGAGGAGACCCAGATTTAGAGTGGCGGTTCCCAGACTGGAAGTCGAAAAACAGGGTACAATTTTCCAACTCATCGGGCTTATAAATAAAGCAGAAGAAAATTTTCTATTGCCGATGCCTGCTTATTTGCAAAGAAAGAAATTCAAGGACATTGCTATAGTCAATTACTACCATTTCCAAGCTTCCTGTCACTTTCAACAATGTGAATTGGTTGGACTTGTAACATAGCTAGATAGTATAGACTACTGTAAATTGAATTATCATACAACAAATGATGCTGTCTTTTTATTATTTTCTAATTGGCTTAATGTGGCCTCTTGTCAACCGAACTGTCTCTTTTACGTGTGACTACTTCTGTACTGTTTTTTTGACAAATAAATTCTATGAAGTTTCAAATCTATATTTTACAGGTCGCCGGACGTCACAAACAAAAAGTCCTACCCAATGCAACAGTAAGTGCATACTGCTAGAGTACCATACGGCTGTACTGAATGATTTCTGGAGCAGATAGTTTCATCGACGGTAAATTCATCCCCGTTAAATCATCAAATGATAAACTCTCCAATGTTAATTATATCAGACGATAATTAACAGAATGATAAACAAATCGATTAGTAAATTAATAGGATGGATAACTGTTCCAATTTAGAAAAAAGTGGATCGAGTGCGACTGGAATACGGGTTTGTACCCCAAAAGTTTAGGAATTGAATAGGGATTCTAAATATTAGGTCAGGTCTGACCTGGAAGGTCTGGTTTTCCTGCAATCTCATTTTACATAAGTGAAATACCGTAGCTATTTTAGGCTCCTGGACATTATGGTTCTTTCTTTAGGTTACGATAAAATTGGGCTTAAGGTTTGTGTGGGTTAGATTAGGTAAGGTTAAGTGAGGATAGGATAGGCTAAAGGGAGCGTCCAGCTGACAATGTTGATATATTAAAGATCTCTTTTTCCTGCTTCATAGTAGCTATACATCAGAGAAGCGCACGGACAAAGATTTAGGCAGCCAGTGCAAACCTAAGTTGGTAGAATAGGAGGGGGGAGGGATGGGGGGCTGGGACGCGGTCCTTATTCCAAAAACTTCGTTTTTTTGACTATGAAATTTGTTGTTGTTATTATTGAACCGATCCTCAAAAAACTTCGTGGAGATATGTAAAATCTGAAAATAATGGAGGTTAGACTAGTGTAGTTTTTCCATTTTCCCCATAGAAAACGAGTTTTCAAAGAAAACGGTTTTTGCTGTTTTCTTTGAATAACTCATTTATTTTCTGAAGACAATGGGAAAAAGTATAGGAGTCTTACCAACATTCTTTTTTTGATTTTTATATCTGTATCAAGTTTAATATAATTCAGTGAAAAAATAATTTTTTTAACTCTGGCGGGAACCCCATTTACACAGATAATTTAAAAATTATGTTACGAAAAAAAGGTTCTGTAATATGTCGACTTAATAAATGAAACTTGGTTAATAGGTATATGTAAAATCGAAAATGAATGTGAGTTAGACTCCTGTACTTGTTCCCGTTTTCCCTATCGAAAACGCGTTGTTCAAAAAAATTGAAATATCGTTTCAAGTTGTTTTTTTTTCTATTTCTAATTTTGCTATTTACACACAATTGAAATCCCCTTTTCTCCTAACGTTTTTACCCAATTTATGCCATTCAAGTGTCAGCATGAAGGAAAATGTACTACCGGACTCGCTATACAAGCAGAATTTAAACATTCGTTCTCAAAATTTCTGTACCTGAGTCATTTGAAAATATCGCAGGTAAAAAAAAAGAAAGAATGAAAATTTGTATTTTTTTTCAAAACTAAAAGGAAATAAAGACAAATCGATGCATAGGCTTTATCTACTTGTCCTAGCAATGTTTGCAACCAAAAATGAAAAAAGTAGCAAAAACTTCAGAAGAAATAGAAAAGAAATGAAAAATTCAAAATAGCTATGTAACATACGAAATATAAAGAAATCATATGCACAAAATAGTGTTAGAGTCATATTTTACATACAGTGGCAAAGTTTCAGATAATTCGGACTATAAATAAAAAAGATGAACAAAAATGAGACGCTCTCTTTAAATGCCTAGCTGCAACCAAACCATCTCCTTCCTCACGACAGGTACCATGGTGTCATATGTCATACGATCCTTACCTTGCGCGCCGCACACCCTCAATTGATGCAGAGCCGCTGGCCGGACTTGGAGGCAGTGATGCAGCAGGCCGGAGGGTGGGAGAGCTACTGCGACTTGGTGCTCACATGCCGGGGGGCTGAGCGGCTCGCGGCTGCGGTCGCCCGCATGCGGCGGGAGAGGCAGGCGGTGTGGACAGTTCTTGACGGTGAGTTCCTCAGTTCTGCTGCGTTTTGTTGGTGCGTCGTACCAAGTGTGATCGTGTGCCTGGCACATTTGTCCATGTATATTGTGTGCACTACGTTAGCGTCACCGTAAGTTTCGTACATACAGTAGTTATCTGTAAAGGTGCCGGCACACCAAAAACAGTTCAGCGAAAAGCTGCTGGCAGGTTTTGAGAATCACGGCAATGCAATGGGGTGCGCACACCGAACTGCGGTAGTGCGGTGTGTGCCAATGCATTACTGTATACCTCAAAACTGCCAGCCTGCCTGCCTGCTCGCCAGCTTCTCCCTCTGAATTTCTTTTGGTGTGCCGGCACCTTAGGAGATGCTCACGGCTCAAACTTTATATTATTCCGTTCATGCGCTTTATTGAGGTCATTGGATCCAATATCGCAATTATCCCAGACGCGCTTATTTGGGTCTGCATCCAGAGGAAGTTTACTTGGTAACTCAGCGTCTGTTTTCTGATGCGTGCTTGTGCGAACATTACTAACTTCTATTCTAGTTTCATCTAGTTTAGCATGATAAATAGCAGTGGAATTTGCAAGCACTCTTTGCACCCCGGTCGCGGTACTCGTTGAATAGCTGCTTGTGCCTCTCACTGCAGGTATAGTCTATTCTTCGCACTCGCTCACAAAACATTCCTTTAATTTTTAATTTAATTTTTTCCTAAAATACAGCTTGATATATACATAAGTATTTTGAAGTTTCTCAGTGTCGTAATTTGCATACAATTTGTTGTGCAATCTAATTCCTACCAAGAATCATATTCCCTGGCTAAGCTAATGCCTTAGGTACAGTTACCTACTAAGCAGGGAATCCATTTTATTCCACTAGTTTAACTGAGCGACATCAGGCGGAAAGTGTCAGAATTTCACCCGACGAGAGGAGAGCTTCAAAGCATTTCGTTTGACGTTTTTCGATCTCATATAGAGGATAAAAAATCCGACGTAGCCAAGTTTTTGTTAGCTGTTTATATGCTGGCTGGTGACATGATCCAACTTCCAGGTATTCAAGAATGCATACAAGGGCTTCGTGACCTCGAACAGGCCTCTAGAGTCCACATACTTGTGGCGCTGTTGTGGCTTGTGTCAACATTAGCAAGATTATCGGTACATTTTAGGCTCCATAAGCAGATTTCATACCACCGTGTGGGCAGGATGTCCTAGCAGTAGATTATGTGTACCACCATGTGGCAGGTCCTTGCACTAGGATATGTTTACCCCTTGGAAAACTGGAGGTCCTTGCATTAGACTATCTGTGCTCTTTACAAGACAGTTACCTCCATGGACAATTACCTCCAGCGATAACTACCCCTGAGGACAATTACATGTCTTTCTAAGACAGTTACTTGCTTGTACCATTACTTTTTTGTATAAATGCCCTTCGCTTGCAAACTAGGTCATATATCAATAATTTACTTCTCACGATTCTTAGAGTTTCTCGTCCCGTCAACACCCGGAATTATCCAGACAGGGGGCTCATCCGTCAACCCTTGTGTTTTGATAGAATAAATACAAAGCATCGAGCCAGGACTCGATCTGGGGACCTAGAGATTACCACGCCGATACTCTACCAGTAAGCCACAGCAGCTAAAAGCAGCGCAAGCACACGAGGTACTGGTGCTGCCCACTGCATTCTGGCAAACATATTAAGGCAGAGCCATACGTGTATATGAGGGAGATCATCCGTCTACCCTGAATAGTTCTGTATACACAGAATTTAAAGCTGCCAGATGGAGTGGTTAAGTTAGCTATTTACGACCAAGTTCGGTTAAACTAGGTAAATAATATTGGATTAGCTGACATTACGTTAGGGTTACGCTAGGTTAAAGGAGGCTATGTTAGGGCTAGTTAGGTTAGGTTAGGGTTTTATTAGATTATGTACGGCATTCTGCACTTCGAAAAAGTTGAGTTTAGATAGATTAGGTTTAGTAGGTTTAGATAATTTTGGTTAGGTTAAGCTCAGCTAAGTTAGTTTGAAAAGTTAGGGAAGGGCAGGCCTGGTTTCCCAGCTCGAAATACCAGTATTTTAATTTTCGCTACGTAAAAGTTAGGCTATGGGTGACTGTTGATTACTAGGCCATGGTAGGTGAGACTAAGTAAAATTAGGTTGGGCTAGGTCACGTGGGGTTAGATTTGGTTAGGCAAGGCAAGATTAAGTTGAGTGAGCCTAAATTAGCAAGGGTAAAATCGGCCAGGTTAGTTTTGATTAATTTAGGTAACTTGAGATAAGATTAGGAGATGCTAGGTTATGTCACGTTACATTGTAAGATTTTTAGTGACACGTACAATGAATGCATAAATTGGGTTTAGTTATCATAAGCAATATATGTATAATACAGAACTGTTTTCATAAGCTCTGAAAAGGCGTAACTGTCCTGGAGACCTGCGAGAGTAATTATCCATGAAAGTATTTGTCCACGGGGATAGCCTCCTAAAATCATGTGTAGTACCTGGCAGCGCTATCGTCATTCACGACATAGATGTGTGCGTGTTTGTGTACGCAGATCGTGGGTGCGTGAGCGGCGTTCAAGTTGGTGCACCGCGCTGCTCGCTGTGTCTCTGATTAAGTTGGGTTAGGTTAGGTTAGGTAACGTTGGGATACATCACCCGTTACTAAATCTGACGGTGCGGACAACTTTGTCCGTTTTTCGCACTTTAGGCCGTAATATCAGAAAAACCAAACTAATTTCGGGTAAGTTGGACTTTTTCGGGTTCAATGTCGGGTAGGTTAGGGGGGCAAGGCCTGTTTTTTTTTTTTCATTAGAAATTTTCGGGTGCTGTCAATTTTAGTACAGGGTGAGAAGGGGCCAGGTTAAGGTTCTGTAAGGTTAGAAAGGTTAGATTGGGTTAAGTTGGGTTAGGTTAGGTTGGGTTAAGTAAAGTTAGGTCAGAAGGTTAGGTAAGGAGGTTTGGTTAGGTTAGGTAAGGGTAGGTTAGGCTAGGTTAGGTTTGCCTAGGTAGTGTTTATTTTAGTGGTGACGCGCGCAGGAAAGCTTACGTGAACGCAAAATCGTCGTGAAAGACGATAGTACTATTTAGCACGCATGATCTAGCAGCAGTTGACTGTGGGTAGGGTGTGTTACAAACCGGCTATGCCTTTACAATAAACTTTTTGCTCATGTTTTGGTTATGACTAGCAGGTAGGCTGTGACTTCATCACATTTGGTGTGCAGGTTTTGGTTATGACTAGCAGGTAGGCTGTGACTTCATCACATTTGGTGTGCAGGTTTTGGTAATGACTAGCAGGTAAACTGTGACTTCATCACATTTGGTGCGCAGGTTTTGGTAATGACTAGCAGGTAAACTGTGACTTCATCACATTTGGTGTGCAGGTCGGGACTGCGACCTGGTGTCGCTCTTGCTGCCGCACGCTCAGCCCGAAGGCCTGGAGGTGCATATGGTCGGTGCGGCGCCCCCCGCATGGGAGCGCGTGGCCGCCAGCTACGGAGGACCGCTGGAGCTGCGGGACAACCAATGGACGGCACAGACTGACTGGCTGCGTCCTCTGCTGGCCAGCACGTGAGTGTATATTAGGCTAGGCCTACACAAGCGGCTTTTATACGTGCTTCTACTGCATAAAAGAACCTCAACGAATTTGGTTACGTTGCCGTGTCCGTGGGTACATCTTGAAGCAACTCGAAGTTTTCAAAAGTCGAGACAAAGCGCAATAATACAATTATTTACGAGCATAAACGCAGGGGAGATTGTCTATAGTTCTCCATTCAATAAAACCAATCAGGATATTTCCATCAGGAATCGTAGACATTTAACCGAACGTGCACAGAAAGGTGCTTAAGCTTCTGAGAAAACAAGCAAACTTCGTAAGTGGAAATAGATGTATTGAGATGCAGAACAACATGATTAAACCAGCCCACTCTGTTGCCCGCAGCCTTGAACAACGACGGCAACAAAGTGTAGAGTCGCAGAATTACAGATGCGTTAGATGAGTCACAAAAATGAACAGGCGTACTTTGGGAGATGTGGAAGTCGGTAATGCTGTAACTTGGGCCACTTGCAAATGTGCAGGTGTCGACTACAACAGTTCACCGGCGCAGTTCATACGCAGGAGTCAGTCACGTTGCTGGCGTCTGTTGCCGCTGACGACGCTGTGCTGACAGTCAGGCTACTGCAACTGCTGACCCTGGCACCTTTGCAGGGGCACTACAAGAAACTCAGTGAGTACCAGGACTCCCCACAGCGTAGTTGTTTCCCTGAGGGCTAAGTTACTTTGCAGCGAAGATGAGTTTCCGAATACCGAGATACCATGCAGTGAGAGGGACCTAGGTTAGGGAGCGTATCCACTGATACGTGCGCGCCTTCCTCTGATGGCCAGACATGGTGCCTTCCTATAAGTTCAGTGCAGGGTTATCCTAAATTGCGTAAATCTCTTCATTGCAAGTGAAGATTGTGTAAGTTTCTAAAGTAATATAAAGGTCACATAAGTCAAATTTGGTGCCCTGAAAAACTACAACAGTTACTAGGCACGTAAAATAACCAAATTTTTGACTGAATTCAAGCAACCTTCTAAAAGTTATGAATTTTGCTTTATTGGAAATGCTTGGCTGCTACCGAGAAGGAGCTGATTTTTGCAGGCTTTGAACAAGGATTGTCTTTCATTGATTAAGTGAAAGAGCTAGGGAGAGATCGAAGAACTTGCCTTCATGCGTTGAAAACTACAACGCCATACCATGGTGCGATAAGAAGTTTCTCACCTCATGATATTTGAAAATTTCGCTGTTGCTGGTACCATATCATCACCTCAAGTTCATCAACTGACATTCCTAGGAAACAAATGGCTGTTGAACGTTATCTCGTAGGATGGAAGTTAAGTCGACGTATAACTTGCTTCTCTAACTCAGGAGTCATAAGTGTTAGTTTCATTCATTGTTTGCTTACACAGTACTTTTACCGAGAAATTTATTTTTTCGAAATAATTGCAATCATGACTTTGAAACACTATTTTATTGCCCTTACTACTGGTACATTTTCAGCGACCTGCAATTAAGCGATTGACAGTTGAAATTGGTTCAAAGCACAGAATAGCTTTTAAAACATGTATGAGTTCAACAAATTTTAGCTAGTTTTCGTATACCTAGTCGAGATTTTTCTAGCCACTAATTTTCACTTGTGTGAGAATCATATTACTTCAGAAATGAACAGAATTTCCACCAATACCAGAGCGATTTTCACAATTTACAGTACGGGTTGAACCTAGGTGTTACTTAGTGAGGGTAAATATGAAATTGTCCTTCACTGAGGATCAGCACTAAGTTCAAGTTGCTTTGTTGCCTTCCAGCCAGGATCAGAATCGAGGTGCACTCCAGTGGAGGTCAGTACTAAGTACTTTGGTGAGCACTAGGGTACTGTATTTCTATAAGTAAATATACTGTGTAGTGAGGGTCTTACTGTGAATATTTTACTAAGTCTTTCTTTCGTTTGCTTATACGTAATCTAACATTGGAGGAGGAATTTTCTGAACTTAGGAAGCACCCATCTCTGTTGAAGAACAGCTGGTTGTACTCGTAAGTTGGCCTGTTTATCACCTGATTGCCCGCATTTGAAGTGAGAGAGGCGATAATGTTTTATGCCCTGATGTGTATAGGGTTAAAGGTAAAGGATTAGTCCCTAGAGACTATCACATTTGCGTGTTCCCAAAAGAACTAGCAAGCAGAGTGAAAAGTTTTATTAGCTCAGCATTGTTTGGATATTTCTCACATTGTCAGTGTGTCATGTGGACAATCTCCTGACACAGTTTCTTTCAGGTGTGGAGGTGCTGGAACCCTTCTCTTGCATCGGGAGGACCTCAGCCCCTCTGCCTGCGCTGCCGCCTCCGGATCTGCGAGTGCTGAGTGTCCCCGCCCGTGCTGTGCAGGACACCGCTCACACCATCACCTATTTCGCTCCTGACTCCAAGCGGTGAGTGCTACAACAAATTTCTTCGTTCAGGACATCGAACAGTCAATAGAGACGCTGTCGCATTCCTCACTCCTGGCAGCGAACAGGGAGTGCCGACACCAATGACTATCTCGCTCATTTGTTGTTGGATAGCCTCCAAAAGGGTGGAAATTAAGAGCCATCTACTTTGACGGCATTGAGGAACTAGGTTGCAGCGTTTCGATCCTGCAGCCAAGCGATGTAAGTATTGGTCCAAGTTGCTCCAGTCGTAAAGGGTGGGACCCACATTAGCCAGATTCTAAATATTGGAAGGACAAGAGGGAAAGGTGGGGAGCAATGGGTAAAACTGCACCACTCGCTGCTGCACTTGGGGAATATTAGAAGTGCTGCGGTGTTTGCAGTCAATGCAGCGAGTTAGGTACCGTTGTTCGGCCGATTCTCTGGAGACTTGTATGTTGGAAGTAACGAGGAAAGTTTGTTCTAGCAGTGAGGCTCAAAAGTACAAATTGCAAGTCCGTCAAGTTCCCGGGGCATATCTGGGTGACGTTGGCTTTATGGAGCACATCCGCCTGTCATGTACATTTCCTCACGTGAAGGTCCCCAGAAACCCAACCATCAAGTAGCTCATGGGCCTGCAAAGAAGCGGCCGGTGGCCAGCGAGAAGGGATCCAACCTCTAGTCGACAGCACTCATGCTCATGGCATCGAACAGTGAGCACGAAGTAATTAATTGCCTTGCTGAAGAAACAGAGCAGTGAGTGCTGATAATTTCACCTCCTTCCCTTTTGACACCAAGCAGTTGGTGCTGAAATATATTGTCTCGCCCTGCTTGATACTTGCCTCGCACCACCCGTGAGTGCTGACGTCTCCACCTTTCTCACTCGAGCAGCAATTGCAGCAAACGGGTCGTGCCATGCTGAACCAGGCAGTGATCCGACTGCCTCATGCCATCCCGCTAACATTCTGTCTTAGCTCATGCTGAAAGAGGTCATATGTGCTCACCGACTAATGATGGACAGTACCCCTGTACGTCCTCGTCGAGCCCTCTCACAGTTTTGTGAATTCGCAGGTACGGTTGCTTGGGGCTGGGCGACTGTCATCTCAGCAATGCAGAGCGCTTGCGGCTGCGTTTGGAGTTGCACCTGTGGGGAGTGAAGACGACGAAATGGTAAGTTATTATGCCGTATCATGGTTTGTCGATGGCACGCGCATCAAGAGTGGTACCTGTGCCGCCAGTGTAGTGAGTGGGTGGCCTGGACCTGCTACGTAAGACCACCATTAGACGTATGAGGCTAGGAATTGCTATAGGGACCGCCATTAGGTGTATGAGACCCAGATCTGCTATGGGAATAATTAATATGAGGGCGAGGCTCAGACCTGCCACAGGGAAACCATAAGGAGTATAAGGCCCAGACGCGCTATCGTCGTTCGCGACGAATTGTGTGCGTGTTTGTGGACGCAGATCGTGTGAGTGTGAGCGCGTTCTAGTTGGTGCGCCGCGCTGCTCGCTGTATCGCTGACTAGGTTATGTTAGGTTCGGTTAGGTTCGGTTATGTAAGGTTAGAAAGGTTAGGTTAGGTAAGGTTAGAAAGGTTAGGTTAGGCTAGCTTAGGTAGTGTATATTTTAGTGGTGGCGCGCGCAGGAAAGCTAACTTGAACGCAAAATCGCCGTGAACGACGATAGTGCGGCCCGGACCTGCTAGATGAACTTGTTAACCACCTGTTAACATATGGTCTGGACATGGTCATGACTGATGACTGTGACAATTGGCTTCCTTAATGGGACTTCGGACCATTCACACCTCATTATCCCATGGAGCTGGACCATGCTGCCACAACAGCAGGTATCAGGAGAGTTATGTGCTTGATGAGTGGAGCCGATTTGGATGATATTGCTGCGGAGGTAAGATAGCTTATATGATGTCGGAATCGTGTACTGTAGCTCTGTCTCTCCGATGAGAGCAGTTCTTGTTGCGTTTCTGGGCAGGTAATGGTTTGAAGTTCTATGGTCGTCGGCTTTTTAGGCTAGCAAAGCAGCTTTCTGGACTTTGTAGCGTTCGTGTGATCGGGTATTGTGGCAGACCAATGTAAATATATAACGCGTAGGGCTGAGGGCAAATGTGTATACGGCGGGGCCTAGTATCGCGTGCGACAGTCCACATCGTTAGAGTCAACTGAGTGGGTCTTTGGCGTTGAGCCTTCTGTGCCACCCATTGTTGGCGTATTGTTATACCATTGTTGACCTGCTAGCTAAGGCGGATCTTCTCTTGGCTCAATTTTATAGCCCGCAAAGCAGGGATGTGCTGCCTTTTTGAAATGGGTGCCAACCTGAGCCGCACTTGAAGCGCTTCAGCGCAGTGCTACAGCATAAGTTGGACTTCGATCCATATTGTAGACTATACACTGTCGGTGTTTCCCCTTACTCTATAAATCTGGCAGCATTTTTGCCCCAAAGCTCGGGATAATTTTCAGGCACTTGATTCAGTCTAGATATTTCTTCGGTACTGCCCTACTGGAACGATTACACCATTCCTTTCAGTTCTGCATGAACAATGTAGGCAATTATTGTCCTAAAACTTTTATGCCCATTTTATTAAAAGAGCTTGAAATACTGGTGTCATTAAGCTTAAGTCGTTTTGCCAAAACTGTAGGGCTGCCGCCACAGGGTCAGCTGGCATATGTTAAGGAAGGACTTGGATTGTTGTGATGCTCTGTCGTCAGTGTCGGCATACTTGCAGTCAGCGCTGAGCATCGTTATTATTATTATTATTATTAAAACTTCACGCTTGGGCTCCCACGGACAGGTAATACAACCCAAATGAAGCATTTGCAACACCGGGAAGCCCAATACGCTGCTAAAGGAAATCCAGCAAA
>LQNS02277243.1:954386-969520 GCA_001587735.2 Parhyale hawaiensis | reverse complement strand
TGATTCAGTCTCAAGTTGTGCCATATTAGCCATATGTTCGGCTGATTCAGTCTCAAGTTGTGCCGTATTAGCCATATGTTGTGCTGGCTCAGTCTTAAGTTGTGCTGTATTAGCCATATGTTGTGCTGGCTCAGTCTTAAGTTGTGCTGTATTAGCCATATGTTGTGCTGGCTCAGTCTTAAGTTGTGCCATATTAGCCATATGTTCTGCTGATTCAGTCTCAAGTTGTGCCGTATTAGCCATATGTTGTGCTGGTTCAGGCTTAAGTTCTGTTGTATTAGCCATATGTTCTGCTGGTTCAGTCTTAAGTTGTGCCGTATTAGCCATATGTTGTGCTGGTTCAGTCTTAAGTTGTGCCGCATTAGCCATATGTTCTGCTGGTTCAGTCTTAAGTTGTGCTGTATTAGCCATATGTTGTGCTGGTTCAGTCTTAAGTCGTGCTGCATTAGCCATATGTTCTGCTGGTTCAGTCTTAAGTCGTGCTGCATTAGCCATGTGTCTTACTAGTGTGCGAGGCAAGAGCAGGCACTCGCCGTCAGTGCAGGCGAAGGCAGTGCCTTCACTGCAAGACGTGACGTCTTGTAAGCCGGCAGGATGAATTTTCCTCTACTGGGAAACATAACCTGCGAATACATACAAACGCCTCAAGCAGAAAATTATGACGAAAATTAGTACATTAACTTTTATAACTCATGGAAAGCAATTTATTGAATTTTTAGTGAAATTTGCTGTGCACTACTGCTGTTAGGTTGTTGTGAGGTTAGGTTGTTAGGTTAGATTTTGGAACGCGACCTCGAACAAACAGTTCTCGGTGCCATGAAGATTCTGCTGTTAATGCTAACAACTCTTGCATCAGTTGTTTCCGTTGAGAGTTCGATTTCTGCTTTGAAAAGAAGTGAAAGTAATACTAGGAGCAGAATAACGTGTGAAAGACACTTAATTGTCTCCTGCCAATCTGGCTACAGTCAGAATGATCGTAATACAGTATATCAATATCCATATGATAATTCTGCTTGGTATGTGATGGCACTGAGCCATGTCGATTAGGTTGTGAATATATAATTGTAATATTTCCAACAAATTAATTTACACACGATTTTTATTGCAAGCTGAAATATAATAATCCAAGAACACCTCCCCCCTGCGGAGAATTAAATGTCCAATAAATAAATAAGTCTCTACCGCTTTTAATTCTTTTCAGATTATATAATGTTCGCTTTTTGATTTGGGATGGCATTCTTAACAGGGCCAGATGCATGGCTTGGATACGGTACGGCAGAACAGAGCTAGTAGTGTTTGATATATCTGCGCTAAAATATTTTTTTTAAGCGCATCTGCGATGTCTAAGGAAATCCAATGACATCTTGAGAATAGATGGTTACGTTGCCGTGACTGAAGAAACTGGCTGAATAAGTTGTACTTTGCTGTCTAGCTTCCACCTGAAACAGAGCTGAGAAAGATACGCTACTGATCAATATCCACGGGTCCGGTAATAGTGCGAAATAATCGGGTACACCGACGAAAAATTTAAAGGTTTAGGATTATGAATGGCTAAATTATTGGTAAACTGTGTGAAACAGAGCTCAGAGAACAATGCAAGAAGTATTACCGTCTTATCTCTATTTCTTTATCTAGATACAAGCGCAAATTCTTTGCTGACAGAACATATGCGAGATTCGCAGATGAAATATAGAATACAGTACTTGGGGGGTTAGACGAGGTACAGTATGTTGAGGTAGATATCACTCGTCTTGTGGACATTATATTAGACGGGGTATGTTTAGTTAGAGCCACTGCCTTAGGTGAAACAAAAGTAATTGAATTCAATAATTAACTTTAAAAATTTCACGGGTCTCTTTAGTTTTTGAGATTTATTTCTGTATTAATTTATATGTTTCGCGTAACGCACTGAAGGAAAAAGCTGAGAAGAAAATCTACCGGAAAAGATTAAGTGCCGTGGAATAGCGATACGGGCAAACGAAGGGCCGGATGATTAAATACTCTGAGCCTGCCTGCACGAACGTGTTCATACAATTCAAAGGTGATACTGGAAATACCACTCAACTGAAACACATATCATATGTATCTAAATACGCTCATACATATGCATATGATGTATCCAAGTTTTCATGTAGAATGTTGAATTTTCATTCGAGAATCCAATGATGAGTGAAAAAACACTGCATTTCGCGAAGTTCTAGCTTTCTCCCGTCATAAATGGCGGGTCGGACCACTAGTTGAAAAATAATGTTCGAACAAGTTTCACGAAGATCCTTTTTTCGACTCGCGTGAGGAAGCATCGCGTATCTTTGCAGTAAGGTATAAGAAGAACAGATTTACACTACAAATAGGCAACTATACAGTTTAAGTAATCTTACAGTTTTTCACATACATAGTAGCTATCAAATATTAAGATAATGCCTACCAATAGCAGATCCTTAAGGCACGTGCCTGCTGACCACAGCCTCTCCGGTCTGGTGACGGCACTGTACTGCAGGGCCTCGCTGCCGCCCTCTCATTGGCTACTTCTTTTCAGGGGCAGCGGCTGGAGCCTGGACCTCACCCCACCAATCCCGGCTAAGGTCAGTCACCATAATTCTGGTCAGAGTCTAATCCTGTCGTGATATATGATGTATTGCAGATATAGCATTGAGCCAGTATATGTTCGCAACAGTGGGACTCAGGGACTCAGATCAAACTAAGGTAAGTGAAAAGGTAATCTCCCGTTGAATTTCCACGGGACTCGCTAGTAAAATTCATTGTATGAATGCGGATTGATCTTTAGTTCAATACTTCGATTGCAACATTATATACGTCCCATACTACAATCATCTTACTAATACAGTTACCATTATTGTCGTAATAATATTATTACCTCCGCCAAGGAGGTTATGTTTTCGTCGTGTTTGTCTATCTGTCTGTTTGGTTGTTTGTCTGTCTCTCTGTCTGTCTGTCACCAAGATAACTCAAAAAATTCTGAACCGATTTAGATGAAATTGACAGGGATTGTTAGGTATGTTAGGAGGAACAGATGATTAACTTTTGGTGAAGATATGTCTATCCGTTTGTTTGTTTGTTTGTCTGCCTCATTTTTCTCACTGCCATAACTCAAAAACTTATGGATGGCTTTTTATGAAATTAACATAAGTTGTTAGGTATAAAGCAAAAAGTAATTGACCAAATTTTTATAATGATCCGTTTGTTCGTTCGTTTGTCACTGTATTTAATTTTTTGCTTGTTAGCACAATAACTAATAAAAAATTAATGAATCCTTATGAAATTTATAGGAGTTGTTAGTAATGTTGAAAGACATGATTGATCAAATTTTGGTGCAGATCGGTTCTTTCGTTTGTATGTTTGACTCATGTTTGTCATAACGTTTGTGAGCAGTATAACTCAAAAAGTTATGAACGTATCTTCAAGAAAATTGCACAAGCTATTATTACTATCAAAAGACACAAGTGATTCGATTTTGGAGTTAATACAAAGAAAATTATGGTTTCAGAGCCAGTTTGAAGTTTTTGCTACCGTTGCCTCGCTTGGCGGAGGTATGCGCTCTCAGAGTGCTCTAGTTTTATTTTCATTATTGCATGAAAAATGAAGGGTAGAAAAGATCATCTCTAGTTTGTTACAGGTTGTTGCTGACAAGCGTTTACTAGCATTGCTGGTACTGCTGCCCCTGCTGTGTGTCGCCCTAGTTGCCGGGGTAGTCGTCGCCGTGGTGAGTACAGTTGACTTCTAGCAAACTAAGGGTCTGGCTGGGCCATTCACTAATGGTATTGTTACTTTTTTCATTCATTAGAAGGTAAGGAAAACGTTCCTACCTTGGCCAAAGAGGTTAAGTTTTTACCTGTGTTTACGTGCTTTTCTGTTTGATGCTCTGTCAATCTGCTTTTTAGCAACATAACTCAAGAAGTTATACAGTAGATGGATCTCCCAAAAATTTACCGGACCTGCTAGGTATGTCAACAAAAAGACCTGTTTAACTTCTGTTGATGATCTGTTGCTAGGTATGTTAACATGAATATGTGTTTGAATTCTGTTAATAATCCAGTTATTTTGCTTTACTTTCTTCGTATCATAACGCCACAAAAGTTATAAAACTGTCTAAAATGATTCAAACAAAGATGGTTGTATTTTGATGATGGTCTCTTTGTCTGCCGTTTTGTCTCTTGACTATGTAACTCAAGTGCTCATGTGCGAATATTCATGAAATTTCAGGAACTGTTAGGCCTGTTGCGAAGAATATCAGGTCAAATTTTGCTGATGATCTGTCAGTGTGTTATTCAGTTCGTCTTTCTCTCTGTTAGGTTTGTACTGCATTTCATGGCGAAGGTCTGTGCTCTGGGAGTGGCTCTTTAGTTTCGTAAGGTTACTGAAGGTTTATTCCGATACTTAGTAAATAATCAATTTAGTTCAAATGTATTTGGACTAACCTGAATATTTGCATTATTAGGCTAGAGACTTGGGAAAACTGCAGGTCAATAATTAACTCCGAAATACAGATTTGCCATCCACTATATAGTAATGCATAGCTTCTTGGTCACTTGGTTAGTAGTAGCTGTTTGGTCATCCCGTTCCCTTATTATTTAAGGAAGACATAGAAAAAATTCAACTACTGAACACCAGGAGGATAAGATAGGAAGAAATTTGAGCTTTAAATTAATATTTGGAATATGCTTGGAATACAGTTCATTTCTGAAGGTTGCTTTACAGAAAATTGTACCAAGCAGAACCCACTGCATCACTTTATTGGCTTCCATTTTTTCATCCATTCTTCGTTCTTCGAGAGTAATATGTGCTGAGTAGAGATGATACTGTCTACGTAAGCTATAGAATTGAAACTCAAATTTTCACTACTTCACTGGGCTTCATATTGCTACAATATTTTACAGGCTGAGACGTGGAATTCGGTAAATGAATTGAATAACTAAAAACCAGTTAACAAGATTATCCTTTATTCTTCTACAACAGAATTAGTTTAAGTGATGAAGATAAAGAAGAGTTATTACTGCACCACTGAGATTCGTTGCTTTTTAATTCGGCCTGTACATACCACTACTTTGAAATTAAAATTTGATGCACAAGTTAAGACGGGTTGTTAGTGACACAAAATTAGAGAGCACAACTCAGAATTTTCAACCATAACGCCGAACTTAAACGTCCAGCGGCCAATCCGCCAAAAGCTTACAAAACGTATTCTTGTAGAAAGCTGATTGGTTGCATTACCTGTACGCAACAGAGCTGAAATACATTAAAGGGGGCATCAAAAAACGAATTCACTTGACTTAAATTCCAACTTGAAAACTCCTAACGCAGAATGGCACGGAGCTAAACTAGATACTCGGACAGACACAGAAGGGCTCCGAAATAATTCCTAGGAAAATACAATCCCACATCTGCTGGACACCACATTATTATTATTATTATTATTACTATTACTAATTACATTACACTACACATAATATTGAGCAACGCGGGCTGAATATTGTAAATAAATTTGAACACCACAATTTACATACGTATCTAAGGTGCCGTGCATGTGCTGACTCCAACGGCTTTGCAGAAACGCTGCCTAAACCCTGAAAACTCAAGACGCCCCAAAGGGCCCCACTCAGGATATCACAAGTCCAATACATTAATTATTCAAGCTTTCGAATCATACGTGAATCATAATAAGGAACTTAGAACTCACAGTTCATTTAACTACAGATAGTTAAGTCAGCCCTATGGGAACAGCCTTTTGCCCAATCTCAGCCAATCGGCGACCTGCCGCGACACCGTATCAGCCAATCAGCGGCCGCTGTGACTGGCGTCAATTTCAGCCAATGGGCGACTGCCACGTCACTCTGCTGGTGTAAACAAATGAAGCTGCGAGCGGCGGCTCCTTATGCTGCGGTAACCAGAACGGCTTTCCCGCCAATTGTTTATAATTTATAACCTCTAATTGGAACTACCCATACTGGCCATACACTAAATTACATAAGTAAAGAAAAATAATATATCATTGACTTGATGTATGTATCGTATCTTGACTTTCAGCGTCATGAAAAGAACTGAGAAAATCATCTGAAAATGTTTGTCTCAGTTGAAGCGCATGCTTTGCGCGGAATAGAATAATGCTCATGAGTATAAAAAGATAAAATTAGACGATTTTCTTTCACCAAGAAAATTTTGCATTACAACAAGTGATAAAGTAGAATGTTATACACACATGAAAAGCACAATAAACTGCAACTGAACAATTTCACCAACGTTTATGTAATAATCAATCGTTACCCACACTTAACCTCTCACACACATGACGCCATATTGGAAATTACCCAGAATGCTGAGCTGCAAAGGGAGTGACGCTATTGGCTGATACATTTTTGTGACGTCACAACTGTGACGTCACTGTGCTGCAACTGTAGGTGCTGCCACTCTATTGCCTGACATAACTATCTGTAGTAAATGAGCTTTGTTAGAAGCTGTGAAAACAATTTCAAACCGTTAGATTGAAGTTGACAGGGGCTAATTTAAAGACACTGCGAAATAAAAAAGTTACAGTATCATTGATACAGCGCCTGTCAACTTACGTCTCATGCCTGTAACGTCCAAAACGACCCAAATATTTCCCCGACTTGCCGCTTCCTGAAAAGCGCGGCAACTGGCCTTTCCCGTAGTCAACACGGGAGACCTCTATCATGCAATTTCCCGTCTCTCTCCCCACCTATGGACTGCTTCGGCACTGCTGATTGTACAAAACCTACTTGCTATGCTTTGGAGCGCCCACATCTATCCTTGACAACCCGTGCATATGCTTTTCTAAACTAAATACCCGTTTATTTCACTGACCATTATTCTTACACGACACACATCGCTTGGTTTCATCATTTTTGTAGACGTAGCAGCAATACTTTGGACTGCCACTTCTCGCCTATCCCGACGCACTATTTATTGCCTGGCGGCTCTATTGATTTACTTCGTCATGGTTGTCAATTTAAGATAATTTTGACCCCAGAGTTCGCTGCTCTGCTGGCTTCCCCTCTTTAACCGAGGATTGAACGCATATTTCGTTTGCTTACATTCCCGCTATAACAAAGAAATCGATCTCTCTATATAATATCCTGCATGCTACCTTCCGTTTGTTAATTAATTTTGATTACCGGACGCGCACTTATTCATAACTATACACCATACCGATCTCGGCAGTAGCTATGATGTGCTGCGAAGCTCGCATTAAAGTTTCACTGCTTTCTGAATGTTTCTCATCCCACTGCTTGGCCATCTGAAGCGATGAGGCTGAAGCTCTTTTGGTGCCGTCCTTGTGACAACTGGGTTCTCCAGTTACTGGAGGACAAAGCGGCTAAAAATTGACGGCAATATATTGTGATTAGGCTCTTTATTTATCCGGTTCTCAGTGTACGATTTGCCGCAATATAGGAGGTGCAGGCGTGATCTTCCATTAATGAAGCACAAGTTGCATTGGCCTAACGTTGAGTAACACTAAGAAAATTTAATTCAGTCAAAACAATCCCCCAGAGACGCTCAAGGCTTACCGTAATTTGGATACCAGTCGACCCAGTTCAACATACAAGGGTGGAATTCAGTTGCAATATAAATTCAGTATAAAATGGCGTCTGTTCCGAACGAAATTTCAACTACTCCGAAAAGATTCAGCTAAAGAAAACACAAATGAAATGGATCGTGCCCAAAAGAAACGAAAACTCGAAAACACCGACTAAAACTGATCCTCTCGAGCTACTAGGAAGAAATTCACCTAAGAAATATGCTATATAGGCCACGCTTATGCCCGACAGGATCAAAACCCCATTAAGAGTACCGCCTCTCATCTACCACACGCAGAAGAGAAATGATCATCGCCATGCCAAGAGTACCGAGCTACTTTTGAGAGCGAAGCAAAGTTCAGAAAATGCAGCATTTCCACTTTTGACCATATACATATTTCAGAAGCTTTGTCTGTCAGGTTAACTCCAAGGGTTAAATTTCATGGTATATCAAATTGTTCTTTACCAGATAAATTTTCTCCTATCTAAATCCCTAACAGCGAAAGGGAGAGACGGACCAACCAAAAGAGAGAGCGAGCGAGCAAAAAAAAAAAAAAAAAAAAAAATCGTAGCGATCACCAACTGTGTATTATTATATAGTGGACTATTTTATATTCAAATTGAAAATATGCTTTTGAAAACGCACAGAAATGTGTTTCAAGTCCCTTCATGGTTTTTTAAAGCACCCTATTCATATTCAGTGGTTGGTTAACCTGGAACAACTAATTTTCCTGTCTAACAGAGACGCAGTGGATGCAGCAGCGCCTGTACGGCTACCCAGAGGTGCATCCGGGACGACAGCGAGCCTGGCTTCTCTTGCGTTGGGCTCTGCGACAACGTGACTGAGGCGTGTGGTGGAGACCAGTACGTCTGCCGTCTGAACAGCGGCAGCAGCAGCCGAGGATACGACTGCCTCAGTCATTCCCCAGGTGATATGTTAATTTACTTATACTCCAGATAGCCGAGAAGGGTAGAAAAAGAACTAACGAATTCAAACAAATCTCATGTAGAGAAGCGAATGGGCTATGTTACGTAGCGTAAAACCCTGTTCATTGGGTGAAATAAGTTGCTGGGTGCAAATAATACTAACTTCATTGACAGTTAACTATGAACGATGAGAGACAATATTAGCTATTTGATACCATGTGCGTCCTGCTGCAGGCCGAAAAAAAAAACAATTTCGTGGACTGCCTGAGAGGTCCAAACTCTTGTATTATCGTCGAAGTGATTTCAACGCTTCAATAAATGTTGTGAACGTGAGCCACTGAGCAGAGAACTACATATAACGAGCTTAGTTCTCCAATGCAGCCAGTTGAGGCTCGGCACGTACTTAGCTTCATGTTACGACAGCGAATAATAATCTATATGTTAATACCAAGGAGCTTCAATAGAGAAGGAGGGAGCCTTGTTACCCAGTTACAGACTTGCCAGCGATTCAACCAGATCTCTTATGGATGTGAGACGCTCATTGGTGGAAAAGACGGGGGAGCACTGAGTTTCACTGGGGAGCAGCAGACGAACCGAGTTACTTATATGCGATTGGTGCTTACGCGACTGGCAGCAGCCATAAGAGACTCTTGAGCTTCAACGGGTTAGGCTACTGGCTACCTCCTTCTCTATACAAGCTCCTTGATGAATACCAGGTCTTTTTAATTGTTTTTGCGCCCGAAATTTCTATGAATAAATCTTTGGGAACCTGTACCCGTGGTTTACTACCAAAGGAATTCCACGGGTCCAGTTAGACAGAGCAACTTATAATATAATCCACGTGCCACTTAGACAAAGGCAGCTTCAGTAATTGTTGTCAGCAAAAAGGCTGGTCGTATAAGATATGATATATGGAATCTCGGTGTTGTTTGTGGTGTTGATGGAGAATTGCCATGGTACGATGTGAAGGTTTCACTGATCTATCTGAAGCGCCTTAAGCCAGACAGGGAACGTTTCACGGGTTCTACTAACTTAAGTAAATATCCCACGGGTCCAATGATACGCGGAGGTCAGCAGTCGTGTGCAGCTCAGCAAGGTCTTTTTGATAATTTTAATGCCCCTGGGCTCTTCTGAATAAACGACTTGGGATTTGTAAAATTAAGTTCTATGTGGGCGTGGGCACTAGGAGTGCTAGCAAAATTCAACGGGGGAAGAGGGCTGGGGAGGAGGGGCAGCGAGACACAAAAGCTAGGCCCTAAGCGGTACATTTTTCAAGGCCTCATTTCCAGTGAAGGGCGCGTGTAACTTTTTAGGGAGGGAGTGTATCCCCCACGATCTTCCCCTGGCTACTCCACAGCAGGGAATTATGAATATTATTATCAACCGAGAGGATGGACTTGATATATCACACATCGAGCCCTTGAGTTGAAGAATAAGTGTGGTGTTACCATGCTAAAATATGAACGTTTCACGGGTCCGTCTGAAAGGCGTTGCAAAGCTGTGAAAGTTTCACGGGTCCAGCTGGTGTTAATTATTACACTAGCTGGAACTACTGGAAATTCCACAGAAAAAATATTTTCAGTGATATTTCAGACTGAATCATTTCAATTTTCCCATATCGAATACTGAAGGAACCTGTCGAAATTCTTTAGAATAAAAGCACTGTCCTTCAAGTATGGTGCCCTCGGACCCGTATCATGAATATAATGGATGAAAATGTTCCAAATCAGATAGTGAATCTTCTATCTAAGACCTGCGACCAGTAGCAGCTCAAAGTTGAAGTTTTCTCTTTCTGCTATTGGTCCCCCTCCTAGTTCGTATCAAGGATACGTCCCGGTTGCCCTTATTTTCCTCCTATCTAATACTGATCAAAGACTCACGGTCGTACTGAGTAAAGGAGGGACAGAGTTATAATGTAGAATTGATTATTTTGAATATTTCACAATATTGGCACCGCCTGTGGTGGAACCATCGTACTGAGAGACTCTAGTGAGGTCTTTGGTTCATTGGTGCTGTTTGATGCCCTGATGTACCAATGCCGTCTCGTTCGGTAGGCTGAAGGATGAATGCGTTTTCCAGAGTATTCATTACAGAGTGTTCATTAAATGTTGGACATACTCTACGAGGAGGTACCTGAGATGCATTTCCAATCGTAAGTGTAGGACCAATTTAAAAACGGAACTTTTTAAATTCTTAACCAGCGTCTACTCATCGATAAATATAAAGGATGAATAAGGCAAGAAGTTTCATTCTAGTGAATTTGATTTAAAATATCGCATTTTAAATTAAATATCCAGCGGCTGATGAAAAATGTAAGACAAGCAACTGAAAAAGTTGAGTGAATGCCCTGTCAAAACGAAACCGAAGTTAACGGAGTAAGAACGTGGTACTTTACGGGTCAGGCCTCCATTCCTGCTTGTAACCTAAAACATTCCTTGTGTCATGCCTGAAATGGGGGTTTCCGGTTTCCAAGAGGGTAGGGAAGATTGCTAAGATCGTTTACTGTCTGATATTGTTACCAATTTCAGTAATTATTCCTTACAATCCTCCTCTAACTTTCTCCATTGGTTTCAAATTTGGAGAATATGCCGGATGACGGGGAAACTGGGACATAATTTTCCAATTAGGCAGTCTCGGTCAGGCAAGCATTATGGATTGCTGCATTATCCTATTGGATGAAACGTCCAGCATCACACAAACAAGGGCACTGCTTGGCTGAGTTTATTCTCTTCTTTTTCTGTTTTTCTTCCTCAGAAGACCAATTGATTTTGGCATAACCGCAAAGACTCATTGGTAGAAGGAAAGAGCCTGGGTCCAAATTGCTCTCAGGGAATTAAATGAGTCTGTTGAAGCTATCCATAGTCTGGCTCTCGGGAATTAAATGAGCCTGTTGGAGCTATCCATAGTCTAACAATTTTATCAAGGCATTTCAGCCGTGGCCAAATTCTTATATTACGTTGCTAATTCTATGGGTATTTCTGAGATTTTGTTCGGCCCGTATCTTAGCCCCGCCCACTACCTATATAAGTATATGGAAGAAATCTCAGAAAAACCCAACAGAATTGGCACCGCAATAATGGAAGGGACCGAAGTGCCTTGATAAAATGGTCAGTCTACATTCAAATGAATGCTCTCCGCAACATGTCAAAAGAACTGGCCGCTCTTTGACGTTCCTTCAAGACCCGAAGTGCCATTGTACCTCTGGAAGAAGAGGCACCCCGCACCATTAGTGACCTCCGCCAGTGTGCCACAGAGGAGACATTTCAGAGGGCAACTTCTGCTCGTAATGGTAACGTTGAAAAGTATCTGTGCCGTTTAGCTATTGTTCCATCAGCGAGGAAAGCTTCTGAACTTTATTAACTTCTGTCTGGGACTCCCTGACACACTTCAAACGCCCCTCAGGGGGCCTAGGCCATAGCCCATAGGGTGAGGCTAATTTAGGTTCGCCCTTTCTTTGTTGTTGTGAGTAGCGACCCCAGGGAGACCTGTAGGTTACCTAATCCGTGAGCTAGGCCTTCGGAACGTCTATCTTTCGTGCCCACTTTGCTTCCTTTCCATCTCATACTCCTACTGATCTTTCTTCCATCTCTTTTTTCTCAACTTGCTATTCCCATGCGCTTGGGTCCTGTGTGGGAACCCCCTCGTGCGATGGTTTCACGCGTCTATCGTCATGTCCCTTCTTTCATCCTCTGTGATATCGCCTTTTTGTGGAAGCTGAGATATAAACTTCAGAATATAATAATAATAATAATAATAATAATAATAATAATAACACACTCGCAGCGTTGTGCATTGTGATGTGGAAGCAAGCGACAGCCTAGCAGACGCTTTCTATTTTTAAATGCATTCTGCCTTAGGTGTCACCCAATGAATATTGGACTGGATTTAACACAAGTGTGTGCACCAAACTCTCTCGAAGATGGTTATTTTGTTTCCACGGAGTTTTGATTTGGTGTGTACCACTAGATTTCACTGCTCTATAACTGTCAGTGTCTTGAAGAAAGTCGAAAATCAATGTATTACTGCGCTTAACATCAGCTTCGATTGCACGCAGTTATAAACCCTGCTTATGGAGCTGAACTCAATTGTAGGATTTATAGCTTTTGTCCAACTTTTGAACCTTGTACAGTGTCTGTACAGTAGTTGGAGTGAACGCAATGGACAATGTTTCAAAATTGAAAGAAACAGTTAATTTTGCTTGTTGGAAAATTGTATTTAAAGCTTTGGAGTACTCGGTATCATAGCTATATTTCATGGTGATAACCCGCCAAAATTTTCGCAAATGTTAACATTTTCAAATTCGGCCATCTTCGACCTTTCCTCCCGATGAGCTGAGGTACGGCGACACGCGCGTCGTGGGTAACGAAATTTCTACTTGTGCTTCTCATCGCATTCTTCAGTATTTCATATAATTCCACCTCATGACAAAAAAAAAATAAAAAGAATAATATAAATAAAAACAACATCAATGATAACTATTAAAACCGTGCAAACTCATCGGTTAGTTCATATATTCAATTTCTATAATGCAGCAGTCCTAATTAAGCTACATTTTTATTACAGTACTTACTTTAGTTCAACCAAACACAGCTCTTCTAATCGAACATATCCCGTCTAAAATGACGCCCGTCACTCAACCCGGACGTACTCGGTTTTATCTAAGGTCTGCTGCTTACGAGGATCGAAACACTGGAACGTTCCTCCTTACGCCTCCGTTTGCGTTGCAGCTGGCCTAAATTCGACTTTAATTTGATGGGTTCAATAACTACCTAAAATCCCAGCTGTCATTGCATTTAATTTGCAACGGAGAGTGCCCCGAGCTCAATTTCGAATTTTTTTCTTTTTATTGTTTTGATGCGCAACGGAACGTGCCCTATTTTAAGTCGATATGCTGAACCACTAGCTTCGAGAGCGTGAAATGTTCCCATTTCCCTTTATTGTTTTATTAATGATTTTCTGATTGCAAATGTACATTACGTTGGACACAAACTATCAAATACCTATTGTAATTAGGCATCAAAATTTTATGTATTCACTGTTTTGTCACCATCACAATGCATGAGCATATCTTAATAAGCTAAAGAACGTCATACGTACAATGTTCCGACTCTCGTGTGCAGCGGGCTTAATGTAGCCTTTCAATCATAACACTTCTGATATAGCCATGCCTGTACTCTGGTATCAGCTCTAAATCCCGTAAGTGTTCTGTAAATAAATTATTTGCATTTGCATCTTCATAAAAACATACAAATGTTAAAAACACAACAAACATAAACTCCTCTGTGCCGCATCTTTCTTTCGTTTTCATCCATATTTGGACTCTTACTTACTTGCGTTTCTCATCGTCTGTAAAAAAAACATTCGCCTCCCATAATTTAGGCATCTTTAGTTGTTACAGCATGTATGATGTTTTCAGTTTTAGGTATACCAGGACGCATGGCTATTCTATGCAGTAGCAAATCAATTTTAACTTTTATTTCCTGTAATGACTCTGCATCAAAATAAAGCAGACTCTCCTCACCTGCTAAATTCTCCAGGAACTGGTTCCTGTTGACGTTAGCGCTTTTTTTATGTGAGATTATTTTATTTTTTTTTTGCAACCTGCTTTCAGTTTAAAAAATGATTTAGTCCAGAATCGCTTGCTTCATACCGTGTCATGGCTTGAAATTTTGTCATATTGGGATTGTCATTAAACATCAGAGAAGTAAATGTTATACGATACGAAAATCGGTATGTGTGATACGAGTAAATTGAAGTTGGTCTTCACTTCCAAACTGGCTAATATTTTTTCCAGAAATAACTCTGCAATAGTGGAACTTCCAGTTAAAATTTGAATTTCTTGCAATTTGAATATTCCCCTATCACGTCCTGAATGCGTAACGTGTAAACGAATGGCCGGACGCACGGAACCACAAGGACGATAACGTATACCACAATTTCGTCATTTACATTTCAACTTGTTCTGTGCTTATGATCAGGAGTGTATCAACTACAGGACGTCATAATGCCACAGGAATCTAAGACTAACTTGGGTCTGCTCCTCTCAGATTGCCGCAAGCCTGATGGAACCCTGGCGCTGATTGGGGAAGTCTTTGCAGATTCTTTGTGTGAGGAAGTCCAGCACAACTGCACCTCTGCGGGGCCGAAGGCCATCAGTGAGTCTTCATTTAATTGAATTATGACCAGGGGTTAGCTTAGTTGTCTGCCCCTAATTGTGCCTCTCATTATCTCTCTGCTATTTGCAGCGGCCTGTGCTTCAAGAGACTTCAATTACCGGAATGCTTCAGTGAGCAGTAAGAAAAAAAGCATGCATTAAATTATGTTTAACACTAACAGGTTTCGTCAACGTTTTGTAAAATCGCTAGTAGTCATAATAGATCTGGAAGACCTAACCGCGCGATAAATGCTAAATCGCCCCGTAGCAAAATATGACCATGAACCTTTTCCCGATATAAAATGGGTTTGCCACTCTTTAATCGATTCATCTCATTGCATTACAACCGTCATCGACACGAACATTCTCTAACTGTTTCACCGCGCTATACCTATTTATAGCATTAGCTCCTCAATGATAAACAGTCGCAGTAAGTATCGTTGGTCATATTTCATGTATATGTTGTGCGCGTTTGGTGGATTTGCGCAATCGACCGATCGCGC
>LQNS02277243.1:934438-945112 GCA_001587735.2 Parhyale hawaiensis | reverse complement strand
CTGCGTTCGCTCAGAAACAAAATCGCGAATGATTGACAGAACCCTACCACCCACACCAAGGGACTCCAGCTTGTACAATAGACCACTATGGTTAACCCTGTCAAACGCAGCGCTGAAGTCCAACTGGACGAGGCGTGCCTCGGACCTACAATCCAGCGCAGACTGTAAATGGTGTGACACCGACAACAGAGCGTCACAACAACCCAAGAACGTTCATTTTAGCAGCGTTTCGGGCTTCCCGGTTTTGCAAACTGCTTCATTTGAGTTGTACTACCTGTCCTTGGCGGCCCGGGAGTGGAGTTTTAGTAATAATAATAATAATAATAATAATAATATGATACACCAGGTGTGCAAGGTGTCATTTGAATGCACTTCTCCTAAATTTTACTGACAGGGTCCTCTAACTTTTATATTAAATTATGTTTAGCTGCAGTGACTCTTTGAACGTTTGTTACCTTCATTTTAGACAACCGGTATAATATGCGTAATCATATACGTCGCGTCCCAACTCATCATCATTACATATAAATTTGATCGATCATAGTAAACATTTGTTGCAGTGTCACTATATGGTTTATGAAGACCGGTACATTTTCTTCCACGAATCAAGGGAGCAGATCCACCTCTGATCCTATATAAAAATACAGCTCAAAATCATTTACTTATGGTTGGACTGCAACTAAAAATTATTTTGTCGGGAAAACTTCTATAGTTTACTGTATTACTACTTTTCCACCCATAAACACCGGTGTTTCGCCGGAAGTTTTTGATTGGGGACGGAACAAATAAACAGAAAAGTAAACAAATACCGAACGGTTTCATTTCAACTGTTAAATAAACGTTTCGTGTACACTCGCTCTAAATATATTATCACATAAGTCGTGCTGGTGTTCTGCGTAAGCTTACTGATTAGCATAAGTGCAATGATATTTACTTCATGCATACATTTAGTAATTAAGCACGCGCAACCGTTTGTAGCGAATATGCGACCTACTTCTATATGTATTGGCGCAGTGATGCAATATAATTTCATGTGAGCAGGCTACGGGTACTGGGTGGGTGTCCAAAAGGAACAAGGCGAGTGGCGGTGGTTGCACACTGGAAGAAGCCCCGGGCCCCGTGGAGAAGGCGACTGGTTCGCTGGTAGAGCCCCCTACAGAAGCGAGCCCACCGATGAGGGCGACTGTGCTCTGCTAGACGCGCAGGAGTTCAGCGGTCTATGGGACACGATGTGCAGCGTAAAACTTCCAGCTATCTGTAGACTGCGGTCGTAGTAACTCTGCTACGACTGCAGCTCGCAGTCCCACCCTCAGCGCCTAATCGGAAATTTATTGGTATTTATCAGCATTTATCGGCTACCTAGGGGGTGTATAGACGGTGTGTTGGGGGTCTCGCTATGTAACCTCCAAACCGGCCCATACACGCCGTAGATTCACTGGTTCGCGTTGCCGCTGCTCGGCAAGCCTTACCAGCATTAGTGTCTATAGTATCATACAAGTGTTTACTGTTATAATTGCTTGCCGACTCTCTCTATAATAGCTTTAGGTAAGTCTGTAGTGATCTCCTATGACTTGTATCGGGGATACTGCTGGATTCCCACTATCTTCACGAACAACCGTAGGATCGCCAGTTGCTGGCAGTAAGACACAGAGGTACTCGTATTCCATATATTCATAGTATATAGCCCAGGTTATCACTGACATTACGATCAAGTAGTCTATAGCACTATACAATGCCTATATTGGTGCACTATGTTAATGTCTCTTGCACACGCACTTTATATATNCTTTAGTGTAGACAGGTCTTCTAACGGGATTAAGTGTCACACCTGCGCTGCACCGACCGGGTGGTCGTCGGTACTGCAATAATCTGGCTGCTGTATGTTCTAACCAGTATTTATGGCTGCCAAGGGCGTATCACCTCTTCTGTGTATTGGCGCCGTCACATCTCCCCCCACCCAAAATTGTTATTTCATCTTGAAGTGATAACAACAATGAATTAAATGAATTCAAGCGTCAACTTGAGGGGTTGAACTTATTCACCGGCGGTCGAGAAATGAGTAGCACGTAAATATACCAAAATGTGCACGTCATATTCTAATCAATGCAGCATTAGGTTATTTGAAAGATTGGATGTTAATGGTGCGCGTTACGATCTCATTTGAATTATTTATATTGAATTTTTGCGTACCATACTTTCTCAGAATTAGAGTAATTATGCTTTCCAAGCAACGAAACATTTATGAAACTCTCTACCACTTATAAAGTGGGCATTGTAAGTGTCTGCATATTATGTATTTGAAACAATTAAGTGTTTAATGACAATGTTTGTATCAATCGGTGTCATGGTATATGTTTCACTGGCAGTTCATATTAATGATATCACTTTTTTGTAATTATATAACAGTAGTTATTGAAACAATGGTACCAGCGAATATGTGTATTTACTATCTGTACCGTTGATAGTCTTTATTCCTTATAATATTGAGTCATTCACAATTAAAAAGCTTGCTTGTGATTAACTGCAGTTGGAATGCGTCATGAACTCTATCAATATAACTAATATGTATTCGCGTTCCTAAACATGTCCTAATACTAGAAATAGTATTCAATCTTCCTGAAAACGTAGTAGAAAACTTCTACCGGTTCTCCAAGAAAAATTGCGCAAACAGTAACTAATGCAAAAAGTAACAAAGGCTGTCTGAATGCATTATGTCGCAATTGATATCATAGAAAATGATAATAATAATCGCAATCATCCTTTCTTTACCTCCATCGTAGTATCGTAATCCATTCAATAACAGTATTATTATAATAAAATTATAAAAACATTATAACATTTCTAATGTCGCTATTGATTGCATAATAAACATGTAGCATGAACAATAAAATAATTCACCATTCAATAATAATACTTCGCGTGTGTACTGTGTACAACTGTATATGTATCAGTAATTAATGTATCAAATACAAAATATCATTACAATGACTGGACTGTAGCATATGTAGATAGTGTAAATAGTGCATAGTGTATTTATCACTATCGGTTAAGTATGTATAGTGTATATGTATTCTTTCTGTCCCTCATCGAGAACATCAAAGGGATCTCTTTCGGCATTTACCTACGTAACAATGTCACACGTACAGAAAAAACGTCGTAAGGATTACTCAATACAAAATAGTAAGAAAAGATTCTATGAAACGCTGCTCTCAGAAATGCTAACAACTCATTCAGTTCAGTTCACAAACGTGTACGAACTCAAGTCATTCTTCCATTCATCGTATACATTCATCGTGCACAACTCAATATGATTACTAGAAAATAGTAGCCTGCTTCCTGCTACTTTTAATAACAAAAGTATTTTTCTAGCTTACGGTGTGCTTTCCTGCTCCGCTTAGCAGACAGTTTTCTGGGTTTGCTCGTTAGCACTTTTTAGGGCTAACATGTCGATTGTTCGAAGGTTTATTTTCTGCTGCACAGAGCTTAAGTTCGTAGCTCTTACATAACATTTTTTCAGTTCTTCAACGTTGTCAACTAATGACGCTGACTAATTAGCTGGTTTAGTCCTGCTGGTCTATTTAGGGTAGAGTACTGCAACATTTGCAGCGATGAAAATTGCCACAATTTGCGATCGTTGGATTTGCAGCGCCTTGTTGGATGGTAAAAGTCTGTTACAGATGCGGACTGGATGCTTTTCCCGGCTCACTCGGCGTACCACACCTGAAAAACACAAAGAAGATTTACAAAGACTTCTAGGTGCACTGTGGAGATAATTCGCTGCTGGCTCTCTCTTTGGTCGCAAACTGCGGCACCACAGAAGACACCCAGCGGAGTGACTCCACATACGTGGGGTGATGTCAGCAACGTCTCCTGGACTTCATCCGAAGACTCTCGAAGTAAGGTAACTCAAGGTAACACAAGGATGACACAAGACATCCTATACAACCAATTCGTACAAATTAGTACAACTTCTCTTCCATCAACCAAAACTCTTCGCTTTCATTACCAAGTATTAGCATTGCGTACAACTCTCTCGGCATTATTGTGCTACTACAATAATCTGGCTGCTGCATGTTCTCGTAAGTATTTATAGCTGTCAAGCCTAGGGCGTATCACATCTTCTGTGCATTGGCGCCGTCACAGGGGTAAGTAGTGAAGCGTATCCGATAACATCTGGTAAAGGCCTTTAATTTCCAGTTGGGCAATGCTGACCCTAGTAAGCCATATACTGTAGTTCGGTTTTGCATCTATAGGCAGAACAAAATAGCTATGTATTTCTAGATAACACGTAGAGGCATCTTGTTCTATCAAGTTGCAACGAAAGTTTTAGTTTCCTGTAATTCCAATTCCTGCTACATTGCACATCCAATTGTAGCTACACTCTAATGTAGGCAGGCTACACTCAGAGACCGGTTTAGTCGAATTACTTAAATTTTAGTTGAGTTAACGAAAGTATTGGTTTGACTATCAGAAAATTAAATTCATAGTTAATATTACTAATTGAATTTGGTTTATTATTTTGGTTATACTATCGAATTTTCAGATCAAAGTTGTTAAAATAGTTTAGTACTTGGTTGAATCTGGCCATTCTTCTTCATTTCAAAATAGCATTTGGAAACTGATACTAATGTATGGTAATTATTACCAAATACATCGAAGTATTGGGAAACAAATAAAAATGTACCATTAACTAAACAGTTTCTTCTATTTTGGTTCTTTAAAATGTTAATGTGTTCTGTGTTCTGGCCCACGTTAATGTGTTCTGTGTTCTGGCCTACGTTAATGTGTTCTGTGTTCTGGCCTTCGTCTTAAAATAATTTGTACAGGCAAGGTGGAAAATTGTATTTTTTTTTAATACACGAAATCTTGAATGTTCTTACTTATTGTATCTGTTTCCTTGACTATGTGCGTAAACTATGGTTGTTGCAAAAGAAATTTTAAATAGCAAATGATCGAAACAGCGATTGTACAACTACGTCAGAAACTACTCGTTAGCATTATATTTTTCGCATGACCGTAACCAGTGTTGTATGAACGGTTGGATTTTAGGTTATTGATTCAACGGGCTGCACTATGTATCCAAATCTCAATGTTATTTCAAAGGTAAAATAATGAACTGTGCCAAAAAGTTGTCAAATATTCTGTTGAATGTCAATTTATCCTGCTAAAAAGCAGATGGATTTTATGTATGTCTATAAAATTATGCTAAATATAGTATCAAAAAGGCTAAAATGGCAACACTGGAAGTCCTTTAGTACGCGAAAAGACCATCGCACCTGTATTAGGCCGGCACAGCTCTCTGTCGTGCCAGATTCTGCTGGCGTACGTCGGGCACGTGGAGAGGGACCCCCATACGCCGGTCCTAACTGCTGCCTCCACTCCCTGGCCTGCCAAAAGTCAGGGCGGCCGTATAAACGAAACCGTAATTTAGGTTTTGTACGGCACCACGGCAGCCCTGAGTTCTGTTAGGGTGTACGCCATTTAGCAAAAGTCGGACGCTGCCGAGAGGCTTCAGGGACCGTCCATTCAAGCGAACCCAATTAAATCTTATTCTGTGCACCTGCATCGCTATATTTGAGTTCAACCGCAGGCTGTTCAAAATCAGTTTTTTGGAGTAGTCCAATTCGATGATCATTTGAGCTATTTTCATTAAGAATGTTATTCATAGCATTCTGCATAATATTTCTGCATAAGTTATAACATTTATGCGGGAATATCTTTAATCATGGACACTTTGTGCGAATCCCACAAATTCGCAGTATTGAGAAGCATTGCGGATATGCATAAAGTTATGAACTTAATGCAAAGCTGTGAAGGCATCGTGTGACTGTTGCCTCAGTTTGCCCTTGTTTAAATTTTTCATCGTTCTCTTGTAATCCAAGCTGGGCGTTTCCCCTTTAATAGTAGACTCGCTGTTGACTTTTAAAGTGAACAGACAGTCTGAGACAATATTAGATGTAACGTACAATCTATACTCGGATATTGTGCATGCTAAGTAATTTGCAATTTCATTGTGCCTTTGCTCTGGAATTATGCCATCGGCTTCAGCTGCTTTATCTATTCTTACATCAACGGAAGAGTAGTCGTGACCTTTATACGCATACTTGAATATATATCTTACACTAATTGACAAACAAACTTCCATATTAACATATGAGCTCGGAACTATTTTGCGGCCCACTTGCGTCCTTGCTCCTGTGTTTCGTCTTATGTACTCTGGGTAGCTGTTTACATTTATGAAAGTTTTATCTCTCAAATGCTTCGGAAAATTTTTTAGCAGGAACCATTTTTCACACAGGGAGAGTTTGGATTGACAGTGCCACCTGGTCCATCAACCGTCATCTTTCTTGCATTTGCATATATGGGGTCCTGCAATTCATCTGGAAATTCTGCTGAGACAATGCTGCCGATGTCACCTCTATTTCTTTTTTTTTTATCTTCGTTCCTGAGAATTATCAGCAAGTGACACTGGTGGGAGACCACGCTTCTGGAATTCGATTCCATTAACATGTGCCTCTGAAATACCAAATACCTGCCTGTCCTTAATGCCTTTATCGAGTTGCGCGAGATGAGATTTGTACAGTCTCACAATCAAATCAGGACTGTTTCACCGTTCACCTTGATTATTCTAGTTTTTTGCGATCCCAGGGCCGTTTATATTGCATGTGAATGTTATAAACAGATCTGGTTTTCCATACTTGGATTTCCTTATTGATTCTTGCATAAAGAAGTCTTGTATAGGAAATATCACAAGCAGGTTTTTATTCGTGTACCGGAGAAACCATTTTATACTATGTACTTTTCGATACCTCGGTCAACAAGCACAAATGTTGAAACAAGAATTCATGCAGCTGTTGCCTTCATAATATATGCACATTGACTTCCGTTTCATCTCGATGACGCTGATGACGGACAGAAGCCCGAAACGTTCGTTGTGTATTTTGATAAATTACTCGGGAATTGCTTTGGCTTATTCATTTTTTTCAAATTTCGAGTTTAACAAAAGTCTAAACCTCAATGAAGGCTTGTCAGTTTCTGTAAATTTAGCCATGGATGATACAGTATCGGTATGTTACACATTATATCTATGAAAACTGACTTTAGTTTGGCCTCGACGTAGTTCCAGTTAACAGAACATTGTGGTTTTACAATTAACTCCCTGAATAGCAATGACCCACTTGGTGTATGGCAGTCACTACATCCCATGTACTGCTAGTCTTACGAAAGCGTTTCTCAGCCGCCCGGTAAAGGGTTAAGTGGACTCGGTAGAGGATTTGAAGCTTAAGAATGAAGAATCCGTACACGTGGCACCTCAAGGGGAACACAGTCTTAAATTAGGTCAAAAAATGGATTCTTGGATTTTTTTTTCATTTTCTAAAACTAAATCTTTTTATTCCAATAATGCACGACACTTGGCAATCAGCCGAATAGGTGCCAGGCAGTTAATGAATCTAATTACGTGGCTGTAGTAGTTGTAGTTAGGGAAGGTAACCCATAAAAACTAACAAATTTATTTGTGTGGAGATTTGAATGGAACTTGGTGCAGAAATGTAAAANTTTATCTTCGTTCCTGAGAATTATCAGCAAGTGACACTGGTGGGAGACCACGCTTCTGGAATTCGATTCCATTAACATGTGCCTCTGAAATACCAAATACCTGCCTGTCCTTAATGCCTTTATCGAGTTGCGGGAGATGAGATTTGTACAGTCTCGAAATCAAATCAGGACTGTTTCACCGTTCACCTTGATTATTCAGTTGTTCGCGATCTCAGGGCTGTTTATATTGCAAGTGAATGTTATAAACAGATCTGGTTTTCCATACTTGGGTTTCCTAATTAATTCTTGCATAAAGAAGTCTTATATAGGAAATATCACAAGCAGGTTTTAATTCGTGTACCGGAGAAACCATTTCATAGTACTTTTCGATACCTCGGTCATCAAGCACAAATGTTGAAACACGAATTCATGCAGCTGTTGCCTTTATAATATATGCACATTGACTTCCGTTTCATCTCAATGACGCTGATGACGGACAGAAGCCCGAAACGTTCGTTGTGTATTTTGATAAATTACTCGGGAATTGCTTTGGCTTATTCATTTTTTTTAAACTTCGAGTTTAAAAAAAGGCAAAACCTCAATGAAGACTTGTCAGTTCCTGTAAATTTAGCCATGGATGATACAGTATCGGTATGTTACACATTATATCTATGAAAACTGACTTTAGTTTGGCTTCGACGCAGTTCCAGTTAACAGAACATTGTGGTTTTACAATTAACTTCCAGAAATGCAATGACCCACTTGGTATATGGCAGTCACTACATCTCATGCACTGCTGAGAATGTGGAATTGTTAGATGGGGCACACACCTAAAATGTATCGAACTTTCATAATTACCACAGATGTATTTTTAATCAAATTGTTGGAATGGTATGCCGTATTCATTGTGCAGGTAAGTTGGTCAAAGGACTTGGCAATTAGTAATGCCGAGAAACACATTTAGGCTTGAGAAATAAAAATACAAGTGGTATCAGTAGTATTTTGATAAGGCAAGTGGTAGTGAAAATGGATATCGCGACAGTGATTCCTTCTGTTGCGTGTATGTGTGATAAGAGCAGCACTTAGATATCAGGGTGTCACTGGCCGATGTTCAACTATCACTAACTTTTGACCTGTTCCTATCCCTTTACCGGACAAGTGACCATACATGATCACTTCCATAATGCTAAACTCACGAAAGCGTTTCTCAGCCGCCCGGTAAAGGGTTAAGTGGACTCGGTAGAGGATTTGAAGCTTAAGAATGAAGAATCCGTACACGTGGCACCTCAAGGGGAACACAGTGTTATATTAGGTCAAAAAATGGATTCTTGGATTTTTTTCATTTTCTAAAACTAAATTTTTTTATTCCAATAATGCACGACACTTGGCAATCAGTCGAATAGGCGCCAGGCAGTGAATGAATCTAACTAAGTGGCTGTAGTAGTTGTAGTTAGGGAAGGTAACCCATAAAAACTAACAAATTTATTTGTGTGGAGATTTGAATGGAACTTGGTGCAGAAATGTAAAATCGAAATGTAAGGCGATTTTGACTCCTGTACTTTATCAGATTTTTGCCGTAGAAAACGAGATATTCGAAGAAAACGGAAGGGTATTGAAAAAATCGATGAGAAGCAGTTGATGAAATTTTGATACCCACGACGCGCGTTTCGCTGTTCTCCAGCTCATATTGATCTCCATAACGTCTTCATAATGTGGAGAACAGCGAAACGCGCGTCATTGGTATCAAAATTTCATCAACTGCTTCTCATCGATTTTTATAAGATATTAACGCAATTTCAAGAATATATATATAATGCTGTCGGTAAAAGATCTTTTGAATTAACCAGCAAAACAATAAGAGCGCCGTCACTAATCGACTTCCATCGTTTTTTAGCGAGTAGGTACGTAACTTTGATATGTTGAGGAATCATCTGGCTAGCATAAATTAGCAGTATTCATAGGAAAGGAATTCACCGAAAATGTAATGCAGTGGCAGCTCTGGTCAACAACATTAGTCCTATCAAGTTGTTCATGGAAATGAAACTAAATGCACTGTAGAAAAAAAAAAAGATTTGATAAAATATGTTTCACTAATTAAACAAAAAAAAAAAAAAAACTGTGATTGAAATTGTGATCTAGTCTAGAAAGAGTAGTCAGGCTACTCTTTCTCTACTAGATCATAATATATTAGTGTAACAATTATAATAATTAATGATAGGAGTACCTAATTTGTGTAAGGGTTTTTCATCACAACGGACTACAATTCCCCTACTTAATGGTTTCTAAAGGAAAGTTCAAGTAAAACAGTAGTTTACTTAATCACTTGGCCGCACGTTTGAGCGTGTCTTTAAACAGTTAAAACGTTAGCACACAACTTCTCAAACGAATATCCTAATGAACAAAATTCACAAACTGAACAGACTTTACAAAGATTCACAAATCCAATGAGCCTCTTGACAAATACGTTTATTTAATAGGCTAAAACTCTCAATTTATTGAATAATTAATGGCAACTTCAACTATAATAAGCAAATTTGTAAGTAATAAGGACAAATGTTACGCAATTTTATCAGTAGTTTCTCCCCAATGCACGACGCTGTATCACATCCTCCGTATTTCACATCCCTTCAGACGTCGTGCTATTTAATCCTAAGCCCAATTTAGCAGGATGAATCCAAAACGGTTTAGTTAGTTAATCCAAGTATCGAGTCCAACGCTTCTAAGTCGTGAATGGCGTTGCTGTGGAGACGAGGACGAGTCTCGGGAGCGAATTTTTTTCCTGAACCTTTCAGCAAGTACAGTCTCACGGCACCCAATAGCGTGGCAGGTCACCGGCCACAGTGGGACGGGCGAAGGGTGATGGTTTGCGATGGTGTGCTCTCTATGTAGATTCACAATTTATGTGCCGTGAAGTTTATTCTAATACTTAATAGGCATCAATTTCGGTGTGTGATGTACTTGAACTTTGTTTAAATGTGAGCAACATGAGAAAATTGCTCGTGTGTTATCAGTTTATATTGAGTCTCCGTGTATTTTACGTACATGTTATAGGGAATAAATGTCACCAAGCATATTGTACGCAATGCCTAGATGCCTAGCCAATAAGTGAATTGAATCACTCATACATTAAATGGATAG
>LQNS02277243.1:768887-779209 GCA_001587735.2 Parhyale hawaiensis | reverse complement strand
TCGGTGCCGACCTCTACTCGGCGGACACAGCAGCTGACCGGGCCAACATGGAGGCCTTCCTGGCCGCCAGTGGCCGCGGTGAGTAGTCCAGCCGTTCTAACTATGTTCTGCCTAAAAATGCATGAAATAATCATATTCATGTCAGTAATAAACAATGAAACCTTATTTGCCCACGCAGTAAAGTGAGTAACCACGTCAAGTCTAACCGTATATTTTACGGGTACAAGTAGAGTAAAAATAGTCTAACGTAATCTTACGCGACACGGCCGTGTTTACATCGAAGTTGTTTATTGCTTCCATTAAACGCTATAATAAACACGTTTTGTATTTGTCTGTTCATTGTGTGTCACGTTGGAAGCAATGGTGTACACCGTACAAGTAAAACCATACCTTGGATAAGGCTGAAGTTCAGTTTTGGTATTTACCGACGACCGCTTTTGGCCATTCGAGAGTTGGTACTCCATGTAATAATTGTACCAGCGAAGTACATACAAATGAGCATAGTTTCTATATGGCAAGAGTTTAATCACTTCATGGCGCCTACATTGCAGCGCTTCATTGTTGTCCAAGTTAAATCACTTCATGGTTGTTGCCTATACTACATCACGTTATGGCTGCCGTAGTTACATAACATTATGGCTGGCTACGTGACATCACTTCATGTTGTCTATGTGACATGACTTCAAGGTTGCCTACAATATATGATTTAATGGATGACTCTGTTACATCGCTTCATGGTTGCCTACTTAACATGATTTTATGGGCATACATCACTTCATGGTTGCCTATATTTTACGATTTAATGGTTGTCTATGTTACATCAATTTAAGGTTGCCGGAGTTAAAGCACTTCATGGTGGCCTACATTTCAATAGTTCAGGGCTTTCAGTCTTATATCACCTCACAGCTGCTAATGTTGCATCACTTCACGGCTGCCTATGTTACATGATTTCTCAACTTCCATGATATATCATTTCACAGCTTTCGATGTTACATCACTAAGCTATGTCACTTCCCAGCTGCCATGATATATCCCTTCACACCTGCCAGTGCTATATCACTTCACAGCTACCAATGATACAACACGTCAAATTTGTCAATGTTACATCACTTCACGGCTGCCAATGCCTGTCATTTCACCACTGCTAATGCTATATCACTTGCCGCATGTCACTGCTGCATCACTTCACGGCTGCCTCTGCTCTATGACTTCTCAACTTCCATGATATATCGCTTCACAGCTGACTATGCTATATCATTTCATAGCTGTCGATGCTACATCACTTCACCGCTGTCTAAGCTATATCACTTCCCAGCTGCCATGTTCCATCACTTCAAAGCTGCCAGTGCTATTTCACTTCACGACTGCCAGTGCTATATCACATCAAGGTTGCCAATGCTACGTCACTTCAGGCTGCCAATTCTATGTCATTTCACAGCTGCTAATGCTATAGCACTTCCCACCTGCCACTGCTATATCACTTCACAGCTGCCAGGGGCTACATCACTTCATAGCAGCCAGCTGCTCCAACTCACCCTTCAGCTCTGCTGTCCATTGCGATTTCCTCTTTTAGCCCGAATACCAGACAATTATTTATTTTAACAACGCCATTAAATGTTTATTAGGCATTTCATAACAAATCGAAGATGCCAGGATACTGTTTATTTTACTAACCATTTGGAAATCTTTTTACTGTACTGCGAAAATCAAAGGAAGTCATAAACAGTTTACTTACCGTATTACACTTCAAGCCTTTCAAGCCCTGCGGCTAGCAGTTAGATTCGCCAGTGAGTCAACTAGATCGGGTGTGGCTTTGACGCGTTCATAAATCTTATTGGTGGAAGTGACGCTGGAGCTGCGAGTTTTACGGGGAACAGCGGAAAAACTGATGCGCTGATATCCAATTGGTGCATACGGCGACTGGCTGCAGCCGTACCTGACTCATGACGAGGCTCCTGGCTCCCTTCATTTTATTAAAGTTCCGTGAGTTAGCCTCACTTGCGAAAAGAGATATCTCCTCCTCCTCCGGCAAGTGGCTACTCAATGTTCCTATAATCTGTGGCCTAACCATACTTGCTTGAGAATAGTGCCACCAGGGTCCCGTCGACAGAGCCTTAAATTATAACCGCGTCCTCGCACTCACAAAAATATAAGCATAGATAATTATTTGCCCTAGACTTGGCCAGCGACTGTAGTCCATACGTGGCCCATGTTCTGTTGTATCCAGGATATGAATAGAGTGGCGATATTCATAAGTGTGGCCCTTGTAGATACATCGGTGCAAACAGAGAACTACCTTGGGAAACAACGAAGATTATGGCCGAGCATAGATGAAAATCAGTCGCAATCACCTGTGACCACGGTGCGTTTTCCAGCCTCTATATTGTGATAATTTCGAGTTCTCCCACCATAAATACCTATGCTGATGAGTTTATGTTTTTGTACTGTTTGCCTGCCTGTTTATTTGTCTGTCTGTTATTTTCTTTGTCTGTCACCGAGTTACTAAAAAAGTTATGTAAGGTTCTTTAAGAAATTTACAGGGATTGTTAGGAACGCTAACAATGACAAATGATAAACTATTGGTGAAATTCCGTTTATTTGTCTGTTCTTTTTGTCTGTCTTTATTTTTTCTTGAAGCCATAACTCGAAAAGTTATGAACGGATTTTCATGAAATTTACATGAATTGTTAGGCACCAGCTTTCTGGAATAATCTGTTAGTTCGTTCGTCGCTGTGTCCGACTTTATGCTTGTTAGCACAAGCTCGGTTGCTCTATTTGAGAGTTTGCCTCATGTTTGTCATAAAAATTTTAGCAGCATAAATAGAAAAGTTTTGAACGGATCTACATGAAAATTACAGAAATTTTCAATTCTATCACAAAGCACCAATGATAGGATTTTGGTGTTGATACAATGAAAATCATTGTTTCAGAATCAATTTGAATTTTAGTTACTTTACCTTCCTAAGTAGAGCCATGCGTGTTCAGAGCGCTCTCTAGTTTCCAGCTTGTTCAGCACCGTAAAGGATTTCTCTCCATGTTTTCAACTTCATTAAATCTAAGCTAGGCCAGCGTGTGTTTCTGTAGCTCAAATGAAATTACGTCATCATTTGTGGAATTTCTTCCGTACAGGTCGTCACGATACATAAGATCAAAGCAAACTAAAACTTTATATTAAGCTAGTAATAAAATACAACACTTTTGCTTATTAAACCCTAAAAAATAAAACAAATGAACGCAAAAATAGTTTTCAGTACTTGCCAACTTTACTATGAGGGTGACAAGGGATGCAACACACATATGTTGAGGGTAAGTAGGTGACAAGGGTGACCAGAAGTGACTACTGACAGCACGCTCTTAACTTCTGGAAAGCAAATAAAAAAATTTCGCTTCATGCCGATGTCGTCGATACCATCGCCAGAATTTCTGCGATTGCTTAAAGCCAAAAAAAGAAAACGTGGAAATGCACATGATTTTTACTCTACATTTAGGGTTATCAGACACGCTGCAATAAAAATCATCATCATTACCTCCGCCGAAGAAGTTATGTTTTCCTCGTGTCTGTTTGTCTCTTTATCTCTCTGGCTCTCTGTCTGTCTCCGAGATTACTCAAACAGTTATCGGCGTGAAGACCTGTTCGTCCGTTTCTTTGTTCATCTGCCGCATTTTGCTTAATGCCATTACTCAAAATGTTATGTACGTAACTTTTCGAATCATGCATAAATCGTTGGATATATTACGAAAAGTTTTGTCGTTCTGTTTGATTTTGAGCTTGTTGGCAAAATAACTCAAAAAGTTATGAACAGATCTTCATGACGTTTACAGTATTTGTTAGTTATGTTGATACACCTATTGATTAATTTTGGTGATGATTTGTTTGTCTGTTTGTTTGACCAATGTTTGACGAAATGTTTGTAGCAGAGTAACTCGGAAAGTTACGGATCTTCGACAAAATTACATGAGCTCTTATTACCGTCAGAGGGAACAAATTCTTCAATTTTGGTGGTGAGAGAGAATAAATCATAGCTTCACATCCAATTTGAATTTTTCATTACCTTTGCCTTGCTTGACGGAAGTATGTATACGCTATCAGAATTCTCTAGTTATATATTACTTTGGTGGATCATGGTAGGAATTATAGGGCTGTTATTATCTTGGAAAACCGGCGCATAGTTTTCCACGATTTAAGGAAGGAAAAAAAAAAATCCGCCCTGATTGTCTGTGTGAACTACAACTCAGAATCTTCGTTGATTTATCATAATCGACAGTACTGTTGACTTCAACCCACAATCATCTGTGTTGCCTCCAGAAATTCTGACACGATTACATACAAATGGTATAATTTGACAGTTCGTGTTTCTCTTAATTTCCGTGTATTTTATTGGTAGTTAATAAAGCACGTTTGCGTTGTGCGTAAGCGTATAAATGCATGTAGTCTTATGTACTAATTACATAAGGTATTCATATATTTTAGTGCAATATAATATCATCTTTGCAGGAAATTGGCCCTGGGTGGGGGTGCAGCGGGAGCATGGGACATGGAGGTGGCTGCACAGTGGCAGGAGCCCCGGGCCCACCGGGGGCGGGGACTGGCACGACGGAAGCGATAACCGCGGCGTAGAACCAGAAGGGGACGGTGACTGCGCTGCGCTCTGGATGGGACGCAACAGCGGCCTGCATGACTCGTCGTGCAAGAAAACCCGCTCAGCCGCCTGCAGGCTTCGGCCGTAGCGCCTCCGCTACGGTCGGCGTTTGCAGGCGCAGCCTCAGCCGTGCTGGCCATATATGGCCACATACTGCGGTACCTACCAGTCAAATTGAATTGGGTGCTGGGTTTAAATGTAAAAGGGGCTTCTCAACACACACACACATTTTCACGTGCAATTGTGGCAGGGCAGCAGCATTGGGGGAGGGGCTTTTGTTGAATAGTAGGGGCTCAAGCCCTACCCCCGCCCCATGCTCTCCTTGGCGCCGCCACTGGCCATATAGCTATGCTGCAGTTACCACAGTGCTGTATGTAACTGTGGTGTTGATGTTACTGTACAGCCACCACCATTGATTGTGCGATTGTACTTTAGTTAAGTTGCCCATCCGCTCGTTGTTTTGTTCTTTTAATTTCCCGCGCTCCGTTTTTAATTATGTGGCAAAAATGCGCCTTAATTGTTACTATTGCTGTTGTTAATTTAGATATCGCATGTGTACTTCTGCAAACAAATGGTCTCATATGAAACTACATAAAACATTGTATTTGCACACTCATTGCTTGCTAGTGAGATGGTAGCTCTCTTGTTTGCAATATATAAAAAAACATGAAGGTTTGTAGACTAAGGCCATACTGGATTTTTATTCGTTTATTTCAGACTTATGTAGCCTAGACCATATATCGCTTAGCAAAGAAACAGGGGCAGCATCTTAATGTTAATAGAACTGGTGTTTTATTTTTAAATGATTTTCTTGTCTAACAATAATATAAGATATCCTGTTACTAAAACGGTCCCAACTGTAAGTTCCTGATAATAAATTACAATAGCTAANATGTAGCCTAGACCATATATCGCTTAGCAATGAAACAGGGGCAGCATCTTAATGTTAATAGAACTGGTGTTTTATTTTTAAATGATTTTCTTGTCTAACAATAATATAAGATATCCTGTTACTAAAACGGTCCCAACTGTAAGTTGCTGATAATAAATTACAATAGCTAAAAAAAACAAATGCTGTGTTTCATTTTCTAAGTTCTAAGCGACTCACGAGCCACACTGGTTGATATACAGCCATCGAAAATAAATGAATGCACTTATTAGATAAACATAAGGAGGTTAGGCAAGTGCTGCAGCCACAGGTTATCACTAGAGTTACTGGAGATACAAGGCTCGGGTAATATCATTAACAAATTACACTGCATTGTGGCCCATTGTTTTTCCCCCGGTTTGGTAATAGTATGCGCGGCCATCAGCTGTACATTTTAGTTTCTTGGTAACCAAGACCATTATGGATTAAATTGAAAAGGTGTTATCATACTTGTCTATCCTGATTTGAAGAGTGAGAGTGCAATTCCTTGTCCCGCAGTAGCAGCAGACTAATGCGTCTGGCTTTGAGTCTAAAGGCCGCAGGTTCGTACCTCCTTCCCCGCTGTGCATATTCTTGGTCGCGCTTGATATGATCGGTAAGCATCCGGTCTGCAAACTGCTGCGGGTTTACTGACCTTCCCCAGCAATGGGGAGGGTTAAGGGGTGGCAGATATTGTTGCGTGGAGTCTTCCGCCACTGGCATCATAGCTCTAGACATTCTGTGGTCGACTGCAGCCGTGTACTCCTCTGGGGCCTGTTAGTCTATATTTTCAGAACAAACCATTGTATGCGGGTTTCCCAGTTGTAGGTACGGTCAAGTTGACTTTACGTATGGCAATAGCTCATAGAGTGCCGGGGCGTATGTTCCGGTGTCTCTTTGGGAATGGGCCTATTGGTTCGTCTACTNGCCTCATTCCCCGCAGTGCATATTCTTGGTCGCGCTTGATATGATCGGTAAGCATCCGGTCTGCAAACTGCTGCGGGTTTACTGACCTTCCCCACCAATGGGGAGGGTTAAGGGGTGGCAGATATTGTCGCGTGGAGTCTTCCGCCACTGGCATCGTAGCTCTAGACAATCTGTGGTCGACTGCAGCCGTGTACTCCTCTGGGGCCTGTTGGTATATATTTTCAGAACAAACCATTGTATGCGGGTTTCCCAGTTGTAGGTACGGTCAAGTTGACTTTACGTATGGCAATAGCTCATAGAGTGCCGGGGCGTATGTTCCGGCGTCTCTTTGGGAATGGGGCTATTGGTTCGTCTACTGTCGCCTATCTAATCTACCTTTACCTTTATCCTGACTTTGAAAAAAACGACGTATGTACGTTTGAGCAAATATCATACTACTTGCACTAGCTGACGTCGGCACATTCATCAGTCCCAAAAATATGCCATTATAAGCAACATTTAGGCGTCCAGTAGATTGTTGCTGAGATATCATTCAAAAGCAAGTTGCTGTACAGTTGATCATCTCTAGCCTGGGTTCTACGTACATGTATGGCTCAATATTGTGGGTGCCGACAAATCCTGTCAGGATTTTTTCCTTGGGAATATTACTGACAAATATTTCTTGCTTAGTTCGTTCCTTCCTTAGTTAGTACGACCGTTACACTTTCACAATTAGATAGGAGGAAAATACGGTATTTTCGATGCCATCTCAATGGGGAAGAACCGTAGCCAAGCTCGCAGGTCATAGTTAGATTTGCTGTCAGACGTTGAACTTGTTTCACACTTCTTGTCACAGTGCTTGGTATGCATAATACGGTCTGAAGTATCAATGAAGAACTGTGTATTTACTCTGGTGAATTTTCGCACCCTCCAGCTCCTTGTAGCTCTCTTCCCAATCTTCAAACTTTGTCGTTCAAAATAATCGATGTTTTACGCAGCCAGAGCGATATTTACAATAGCTGCCTGTATCCTGTCTACGAGCGTATAGTTAAACGAAAACGCGCAAACTAAGTCGCAAATTTTCCTGTGAAAATGCTAAAGAAATGCCTGGCTATGTTCAACTGTTAGGTATTAGCTGCCCACTCACAAAGAAATAGGGAGATGAGTCAGATATATCAACGGAAAATAGCGGGAAAATGGCAAGTAAGAAAGAACCTGCAAAGCTTAACAGAAGCCAGCTACTGATACTGTAAATTGGTCAGGTGTGTGCGTTAGTGTTTACTGCCTATTTAACGCATGCACAAACAATGGAAAAATAGTAGATTCTGAGCTCTAATACCTCCGCCAGGCATTGTAATGATAATGGAAAATTTACCTTTGTCCTGAAATTTTATTTCTTTTAGATTATTTTCAAAATCTGGTCATTTGTACCTCTTTACCCTTTGACGTTAATGACAGTTTGTGTAATTTTGTTGAAGAACCGTTGGTAACTTTTTGAGTTGAGTTCTAGCAAATACTAAAACATAAAATCGAACACAGATACCAACAAACTGATCATCACCGAAATTTAGTCATTTGTACCCTCTAACATTTTAAACAAATTCTTTGAATTTCATAAAGATCCGTGCATAACTTTTAAAGTTATTTTCTGGTAGACATCAGAACAATCATCGACTTACAGACAGGCTGACGGACGGACTGAATGATCACAAAATTTCGGCCAGCCGCTCTCCGTAATATTCCCCAAAATTACTGCAAGTTTCATGAAGATTTGTTCATAAATGTTGGAGTCGTGTTACCAAGAACAAATGCAGACAGACGCATTGTCACCAAAAGTTAATCATATATATTTACTGGCATGCCTAAACATGTCCTGTAAATTTCATATGAATGATCAACATCTTTTTAGTTATGTTGATGACAGATATCAAAACTGAGAAAAAAAAAAACAATCTCCTAGGCGAAAGTGACCAGAGACCACCGAAGAATTTAAAGGACTTCCGCAATTGAATGAATGAAATAAGTTATGTAGAGAGAAGAGAAAATTTATAAGACATTGAAAGGAAGCGAAGATTTGAGAAACGCAGTCATAAAAGGTACGCTACTGCGAATGAAAGAAATGTGAAGAGAAAGTACGTACGTTAAGTTGTTTCGGTTAGTTTACAAGCGTTGGGTTAAATTGAAAACAAGGTTAAATGAAGAACGTAAAGTTAGCTGAGCTGTGAATGTTAGAGTAGACGAGGAGCGTTGGTTCGACGGGAAGCGTGAGGTTGGAGGAGGAATGTTAGGTAACGACGAGCGTTAGGCCAGAAGAGCAGCGTTCTGATGGATGATTAGCGTTACATTAGATGATTGGATGACGTGTATCAGGTTACATGAAGAGTATAATGTTAGTGGAGGAGCGTTAGGCTGGGTGAGGAGTGTTTGTTTCGATGAGGGGATTGAAGTTAACTAGAGCGGCGTATGTTGACGAGCCATTAAGATTAGATTAGATAGGCGGCAGCAGACGAACAAAGAGGCCCATTCCCAAAGAGACACCGGAACTTACGCCCCGGCCCTCTATGAGCTAATGCCATCATGCTACTAGGATGTAGAGGACTGAGAAAACAAGAGGAGAAAAGATGGAAGACGAAAGAAAAAAAAGAAAGAAAAAAGAAGCGGGAGAAGAATCAGAACCAAAGAGGTGATCACGAATGCACGCAAGCATGATCGATAGCCGCTGGTATGCGTAGTTTGAAAATATAGATGGAGTGGAAGTGAGAAGAAGTCGGCTTAAGATGGCCTGGGAAGCTTTGGCCGTTAAGTGCTTGCGACTCGTGGACGAGGAGTTCTTAGCTGTGGAGGATGTCTCTCCCAATGTATGTCAAGACGANAATAGCTTAAATGGGCAACGTTACAATGGACGACGAGCGTTAGGTTGGCTGAGAAGCGATAGGTTAAATGAGGAGCGTTATTTTTGATGAGGAACGTTAGGTTCGATCAGAAGCGTTAAGTTGGACGAGGTACGTTAAGTTAGATTGAGCAGTGGTATATGGTGAGTGCTGCTGAAGATAGATAAAATGTGTTGGGTTAGGTAAGGTGTGCCGCTACGTTAGATAAAGTTTATTGGTGATATGTGGGGAATAGGTGGTGCGGTATGTTTAAGACTCACATGGAACATCGGATATATGACTGGTGTTAGCTTGGACGATATGTAATAAGGTAAACGGACGTTGTTGAGTTAGACAGAGGTCGTCAGGCTTAAGTGACTGGCGTTAACTTAGACGGTGTGGGTTCCGTTAGAAGAGCTGCATTAAATCAAAACTAATTTGAATTATCATAGAATAACGAGCGTTTGGGACATTTAAAAAAGTTAAGACATTTATTAACCGTGGAATTTCCACGGGTCCCGCTAGTTCATATGTTTATACACTTCTACGTACATACTTACGTACCTACCTTTTGTGTCACGCTCTTCATCAGAAATAGATACAAGAAAATTCGAGCTTTATTGAGTTCGGGAAACTGGAGTATCTGAAATACGACTGGTGACTAATCTCTCAGCCACAGGCCAGGTCTTTTTAATTGTTTATACGCCCGAAATTTTCAAGAATAAATCTTTGGGAACCTGTATCGTGGTTTACCGCAAAATGAATTCCACCGGTCCAGTTAGACAGAGCAATTTATAAATATATCCCACGGGGCAGCTTCAGTAATTATTATCAGCAAAATGCTGGTCGTATAAGATATCATACATCGAATCTCGGTGTTGTTTGTTATTATTATTATTATTATTATTATTATTATTATTATTAAATCACACCAGGCTGGCGACGTAGGAACGGAGAAACTCCATGAGGTTAACAAACCCCCACGCAACCAACCCAGCG
>LQNS02277243.1:688218-702024 GCA_001587735.2 Parhyale hawaiensis | reverse complement strand
AAGGCGTTTGAGTATCCGACCCGACATGTTGCATTCTTGTGTGATATGAGACGCTACAGACAGGAGTCGGTAAGTGTCCGGGACATGTAGACAAGAGTTATAGGGAATGGATTGCGGCCTGGAAGGCCTGTTCTTGTTAATGGCAAGGTCGGGAATTTAATATACATCTTTTTGGAGACTGTTATATTCTAGTGATACTAGTCCTCTCTCTCTTTGGAAAAAAAACAGTGTCTGTGCAATATTTCATCCAGAAAAGAGCACACCCTGCTCCTTTCTTGTCACTCACAAACAAGGCAGGGAGAGAAGGGGTTGGGGCAATTGCCCCTCCTGTCCTCGCCCCTATTGCGGCCCCCCTGCCCGCCTATATAAGCTGGCCGGGCAGCGGTGGCCCGCACAGTAGGGACTGCCGACCCACCACTTCTACAGAGAGGGAGCAGCTGCCCCCCGGACGCGCGACTTGACAGGTAATGTAGCTCGTGTGCCCTCTGTAGCCGAATTGTTAATAATTTCACTGGTGTCATGATTAATTTTATTTTTCGTTAATATTACGCTACTTAGCGTGTATGTGCTGTCAGGAAGCTTCTCAAGTTATTATTCTTCCATCTTTTTGTAACTGGTGCACGTGTGGTACATAGCAGCAATTGTGATACATATATTTGCATAATAGTAGCTCCTTCATCAGTGCCGATGCTAACCCGTGGTCACTCTGGACTCCGCTGCTACAAATTAGAGAGTTCTAGAACATAGTCAGAGTGTCTTTTCTATGATATTAAATGCACTGAAAGATATGCTATGCCTGCACCAAGGGGGTTATATATTTTTCAAAGCTTGTGAGTTTGTTTGTTTGCCACAAATTTAACTCAAAAAGTTATGAACGGATCGTCATGAAATTTACAGTGAATATGCAACCAAGAAATATGGCCTAGGTTTTAACATAACATGTATAAGAGGAGGATTGCTCCCCAATTATACCAATATAATTGTATATATATATACATATATGTCTGTCCGCCCAATATGTGGTCGAAGGAGTTGAGCATTATTCATATATTTTTGCAAGGAGTCTGGTAGGTTGCCCTCAATGTGACCCGTGCCAAGAAACTTGGAATAGCAGGCCATCCATAAAAAATGACGGCGATGAAATTTGTTCTCCTCCCAAAAACAGGTAGAAGGAGTTGAGCTATGTCCTTGATTTTTTGTAGCGAGTCTGGTGGCCTGTCCTGAATGTCACCTATGCAAAAAAAAATTAAAATAGGATAAGCTGGTCATAAAAAATCACGGCGATGAAATTTGCTCCCACCGCGGGTGATGGTCTTACGCCAACGAGGCGTTATAGACTATATTTGCGGTTTACCGTTTCCAAGACAGGAATTTATGACAGGTTGGCATGCACCACGAATAACTCCCATCCCTGGGTAACCGCTAGCGTTTCTGGCATTCACTTGAGTTGTGATGCCGCCAGAAAAGTCGGCGAAATTTTTTTTAATGAATCTACTTTCGTTACTTAAATGCTTGAGACTGATACTCCATGAAATCCAACTCATTTTGTCCTGAAAGATGTCTGTCATTGGTTCCAGTTAAGCTGATTACCACATAGGTATAATCATCCCCTCCCTCATGTGACATGAAAAAAGCTGCTATCAATAATCATCATATCATATATAAAGTTAAATTTTCTCTGCGAATCCCAGAACAGAAATCACTATAGTTTACTCGACCGCGTTCTAAAAACCTATCGCGAACTGGAAGAGAGTTTGACTGAGGAACGACTGGTAGCAATATAAGAACGCAGTTACGCTCGAGAGAAATGAAACAAAATGCAACTGACACACGAGAGAACTTGATTTTCATAGGAACTATAATGTGGGTTATTCTCCAATTCTACATTAGACAATCCTCTAGCTGCTACTAGTATTACAAACTGATCGTATTGAGTATTGTATAACTTGCATACAGGGAAGTACAATATTACAATTTCTAAACGATAACTTGTCAACTGATGTGAAAATCAATAACAAGCAGAGTATGGCCAATACTGAAATAACATAGTGGCTTTCAATTATCTTTCGCTGCCTTATATGGACTAACTTGAAATGGAATTAAAAAAAACCACTGGTGTCTTGTACAGGATATGTTGTAGTTGGTGTTGTTTTTTAAGGATCGGATGGTAAGTTATTACCTCCGCCAAGGAGTTTATGTTTTCGTCGTGTTTGTCTGTCACCAAGATAACTCAAAAAGTTATGAACCGATTTGGACGAAATTTACATGGATTGTTAGGTATGATAAAAAAACAGATGATTAACTTTTGGTAAGGATATGTACATCCGTTTGTTTGTTTGTCTGCCTCATTTTTCTCAATGCCATAACTCAAAAAGTTACGGATGGATTTTAAGAAATTAACATGAAGTGTTAGGTATATAACAAAGAATAAATGACCACATTTTGGTATTGATCCGTTTGTTCATTCGTTTGTTACTGTTTTTAATTTTATACATTTTAGCACAATAACTCAAAGAATAATGAATAGATCTATTTGAAATTCATTGGGGTTATTAGTAATGTTAAAAGACATAAATGAATAAATTTTGATGCAGATCGGTTTGTTCGTTTGTATGTTTGACTCATGTTTGTCTTGACGTTTGTTAGCAGTATAACTGAAAAAGTTATGAACGGATCTTCAAGAAAATTGCACAAGCTGTTATTACTATCAAAAGGCACAAACCATTAGGTTTTGGAGTTTATACAAAGAAAATTATGGTTTCAGAGTCAATTTTAACTTTTACTACCGTTGTCTCGCTTGGCGAAGGTATGCGCTCTCAGAGTGCTCTAGTTTGAAATGAAATGAGCTAAAAATCTACTTGAGATGCTTGATTGAAAAGTCAGTGTTATTTTACCATTTCTTGTGTTTCATAAATCAAGGTGATAGCTGCAGACACAAAGGTGACGCAATCTTCTATATCCATCCAAATATGATAAAACGCTTCCTGTATTTATATATTTATTTCGTGTCCGATCTTAAGGAAATACCGGGCTTTGCAAAAGTCCTGACCTGTTTCAGTAATTTGTCATCCGAAGTTCGTAAGGCCTTGTTCACAATGAAATAAAACAAGATTTGTAATGTATTAGCTTATTATGAGCTAAACAACATTGCTATTCAATAGGACTTCCATTGGCAGCAATCACACGCCCTAATCGTGGTCGCCAGTCCTTACACTTTACACTTTATTGCTCTCAAAATAACATTTAAAAAACATTGAACATGATGCTAGCTAAAATTAAAATGAGAACAAGCCTATTAAAAGCAAAAATTGCTTATGAGGCATATGTCAAAAAATGCCAATTATTGCAGTGATTCATACAGTCATTTCTATACCTAATTTTGAAACATTGATGGGACATGGGCTCAAGTAGTATGTTAGAAAGTTGATTATACGCCTGTATGCTTTGAAATACAACAAACTGCTTCTCTGTTTCTAATCTGACAACTGGTAAGTTGAATCTATTGTTCCGAATATTGCAACGGTCATCAGGAAGAAGCGGTCCGTAGTGGGAGTCAAGAAATTGGTTTTCACCAGAGATGGACGTTCGCAAAAACTTGATGGCAAAACACTTATAAACATCTCTAAATTTTAGGAGAGGTAGTCTTATGTACATCTCATCTCTTGACATTTGGGGAACACCATTATAATCTTTTTTCACTTGTAGGATAATCCACAATACATCATTCATCAGTACTGTTATCCGTCTAATGGTGCTGTTCGGTACCCCACCCCATATAATTATGCCATAGGTCATATGAGAATAAAATAATGAATAATATAAGGTAAACAGAGCGGCTTGCGATAAGTACTTTGAGGCTGAATAAATGGCTTCCTTAGCTTTACTGAGTCTGTGACAAAGCTCCGACACGTGCTGTGAGGATTTCAATTTGCAATCAATTATATCTCCAAGATATTTAAATGTTGTTACATTCTCATTGAACATTGTTGAAGTGTACCGGAGGAAGATCACTATATTTTATGGTGCTAAAGCACATAAGTTTTGTTTTATTAGCATTTGCTGTAAGTCTTTTATTGTTGAGCCATATTCTAATGTTTTCTACTAGCTGTTCAATTTTGGCAACAGCACCCGACTGAGAAGTATCCTCGACGTAAAACGCAGCGTCATCTGCAAATAGGACTGCCTTAGCAGTATGAATTAAAACTTAATCATTAATGAATATATTGAATAAAAGAGCTCCGAGTACTGATCCCTGAGGTACTCCCACGTTCACATTCCGGACTTGCGACCGCTGCTCCCCGATGACCACGTACTGCTGGCGATTTGTGAGATAACTACAGATAAGTGTATTCAGTGCTCCTCTTATGCCATTGTGATACAATTTTGTTAACAAAATATCCTTATCAACGGTATCGAAGGCTTTCTGTAGGTCTAAAAATAAACAAACCGTAAATTTTTTCTGAGCAAAACTGGGCAATATGTCAGAAATGAGTTTAAAAATGGCTTGAGTGGTGTTCCTCTCCTTTGTAAATCCGTACTGCGAAGTGTTGAGTATGCTGTGGGTTTCGAAATACTTGGATAAGCGTGAATGCATCAATTTCTCAAAAATTTTGTTGAATATTTAGAGGGTTGATATTGGTTTAAAATCGGTCACCGAGTGTTTATTGCCGGCTTTATGTATCGGTACCACTCTAGCTACATTTACAATATCAGGATAATATACCTTGCAATGTATATTTATTAAAAATCGAGCAAATAAACGAAGTAATGTAAGGTAGAATTAACAATATATGTTTGGGTTGCACTTCATTCATATGGTACCGCTTTGTTTTCATTTCGTTGACAATATTAAAAATTTCATCATTTGTAATCGGCCCAAAATTGCACTCAGTTTCATTACGCTGACTAGTTATACTATATTGCATTTGTCGTTCAGGTAAGGCTTGCACTTGGTCATTTGCGATAGAAGTAAAATATTTATTAAAATGATCAGATAGCTCTGTCCCTTGAATCGTTCGCCCCTTTACTTGCATTTCAAATACGGAATCAGGTGTACTACGTCCCATCAATTCGTTAATTATTTTCCAAGATCGTTTTTGGCTATTGGAAGCGTTGTTCACTAGATTCAGATAATAGACCTTATTTGAAGTTCTGATGAGAGCATTAAGTACATTTCGATGAGATGTATATGATCTTTTAGTAATTATATTCCTGCGATACAACTGAAATAATTGATGCTTTTTCTTGATCAACTGTTTATGTCTTTCGTGATCCAGCGAGCTGATATACACGCTTGCAGGGCTGCCGCTTCAAGGGAAAGCTAGAATAGTATTGAGATGAATTCATGAACTGGAAATAATTTCAACGGGTTGAGCAAATTTATATTAAGGTCTCCGTACATAATACAGGGAATATCACTCGATAACTCAGACAAGTGTTGTGACAGCCACTCGCTAAACATTGAAATGGAAGACATGGGAGGGCGATATAAGCATGGCAGAATAAACTCAACATTTTTGCAACGCAACCCAAGAGTTATAACCTCACTGCACTTATCAATACGTGAAAGTCCATTGATCTTTTCGACATTCCAGCCTTGCCTCACATAGACCGATATCCCCCCTCCAAATCTATTACGATATAGACTGTACTTACTGTATCCATCAAGAACAAATGTAATATCAGTCTCTTCAGTCAGCCAAGTTTCCATAATGGCAACAAATTCAAATACTACATCTATTGACCAAAGCAAAGACTGTAACAGACAAAAATTCCGCCTCATACTTCTGATATTAATACAAAGAATTGATAAAGAGCCAGAGGGCGCCAGCAGATTTTCGAATTCATCTATACTTGTATTTTGACATTTAGGGTCGGGAATATCAGCAAGATCCTGGTCTCTGAGGGAGAATCTCGGAGTTTCCATTTCTAATAGAAATATGCAGATATTATCCTAATTTGCTACAGTGGATGGTAGAACATTGCTGATGTCCTGCTCGCTATGGATGGGTGTAGCTCTAGTGGAATCATTCTTACGAACGAAAACAGTTCCATTGTATGTACAGTATATACTGATCTGACAGATCCATTGCTAGCTTTCCGTTGCCTCAGCTTGAAAAATAATTTAGCTCAAAGTATTGTCAAATACTCACAAGTAAAAAAGTCATTAGGTTGTTTACGTTTCACCTGAATAAGAACTCGGTTCTTTGCTGCCCTAGATGAGAAGGTAACCTGCTGGTGCTGGCTCTCTCTGCCTATGGCTGTAACTCCTTCAATATCTGCGACAGTCGTCATCCCCTGGTCATTTTCATCCAGCTGCTGCACTAGAAGCTCCCGAGCATTTACATCATTCCCAGCGTTTTTGTTTGCCTTACACACATTACAGACGTAATCTTTCCTCATTTTGGCCCCAAGTGCGGTTCACAGAGGCTTTCAGCTCCTCAATGTTATTGAGGCGATCTTTGCATGCTTTACTCTCAATATGCTGCCGCACGCTGTAGTCCAGAGGATGGAGATCAGGCGACTGTGTGGGCCAGAAGTCTTTGGGCCAGAAAGTTATGTTTTGGCTCATCCAGTTTTGGACGATTTTCGACGTGTGCGCTTGTGCACCATCTTGCTGAAACCCGAAATCTCAGCCTTTGACGATTTTTTTGATCCAAGGAAGAACTTTTGTGGCCATGATATCCCTATATTCAACCCCTGTCAACATGTAACCGCCCTTGCACTATCCCGGAGGCATCTTCTCTCCATTGGGGGCCACAACGCCAAGCATCGTCACAGAGGAAGCATGCTTTGTTATGTAGACATAACGAACACCATAGATGTCTTGGCCAAAGCTCACAACTCGATCGTTCTGTTTGTTGAAGACAGAATCCACTTTGAAGGTCTTCGCATCTGAGTAAATGATGACTCGTGACTTTTCAAGTCGTTAAGAAGGCAGGAGCATCGCTCTTGGCGCTTTTTAACCATGTCAGCCGTTAGCAGCGGTCTTTTATGACGCTTTAAACTCTTTCCACTTTCACTCTTCACCGCTCTTGACACGGTTGACACAAATCTCTTCCTCATTTTCACAAATTCAGTCATTTTCAGTTTCGGATCATTTTCAAAGGTTCTTCGGACATTCTTCCGTTGAATAACTTGGGGTCTGCCTGAACGCAGTCGAATATTGAGGCTTTTATTATTCTTAAGGCTGTTTTCGACCCGTTTCACCGTTGATGAATAGAGATTTTGCAACCTAGCAATGTCCTCCTTCTGGTGACCCGCGCGAAGGAGAGCTGCTATCTTTATCCATTTTGTTTCCATTACCAACAGTGAATAAAAATGAGCACTGTTACCAGTTATTATATTATCTGAAATAGTTTAGCAATGAGTCATTGTCAATAAATTTCATTAAGTCTTTGAAATGAGTTTCACACTTTAAAAATACAAAACAGGCCAGGAATTTTGCAAAGCCAGGTATTATGGGCTAAAAATGGCCAGGTTTCAGATTTTGTAAATGAGTTACGTTTTCATAGAGATCGATGCCCAGGTTACAGAAAATGGTGAGAGTGGGGTCATTTTCCCTTATCTGAGTGCACGTCTTGCTTGAAACATTTCTTGAAAGCTAGAACAATATAAATGCAGCTTCTGGAGTCCGATACTATAACTTTTTTGTCTCTAAGGTTACGACGTATCAGTTCGGCAGACAATCAACGGAGCACTCACGACGGGCAGTAGACAATAATTTCTTCTAGCTCACTGTCTTTCTCTGAGAGAACAGACTACGCTTCAGAGGCCAAAATATCAGCACTCCACTGAAGCAGATATTTGAGTGTGAATTACAGTATCATGGATACTGTCCTGCATGGGCAGGAATGTGGTCGGAAATGTGCTGAACGATTAAATTTAGCGCTAACATTGGCCCGCACGTACTTAAAGCTTTAAATTTCTTTAAGTCATTTTAACTAGAAAGCTATGGAGATTTGGGCATTTTATCATTCCAGAAAATAATATTCATTTTGAGTTTTTATACCCATGGTTAAAATTTGCCCTCCTAAAATAAAAGCCCTCTGTTTGCATCATTAGATGCATTTACTTAGTGATTCAGAACGTTTCGCTATATATAATGCTGTTATTCATGGACTTCGATTTCTTTCCCTTGCAGAATGCCTCAGCTGGGGACTATAGTGAACTTTCTTCTACTATACGCACTATGCCTGCTAGCACGAGGGACTCAGAGCCAGGGAACTTGCCCTATTGACAGCGGTGTCATCCAGGATCTTCTCATAGTAGCTGCGTCTGGGGTAGACCCGGTCATATCGAATCCAATTGCGGCGACCGATCCAGGCGTCAAGAAGCAAATTTTTCAGCCGATGTATTGCGATGATTCAAATAATAAGATGCTGAATGAGTATGTGGACACACCCAGACAAGTGTCGAGCTGCAGCAGAACTACCACACCTGAGACGCATTCTATGCGACTGGAAAATTATGAGTCATACCACCGAGCGAAAACCCGATTTATCGAAACTGAGAGCCCCCCTTGCGCTTCACAGTGGTCCCTAAACTTCAAGGCGTCAGTTGGTTGCGCAAACGCGGATTTAGGAGGAGGACAGCAAATCCAGGAATTTTTCTCAGAAACTAACGGCGTCGTGGTTCAAACGAGCATTAGCTGTCTTACTCATCAGCTATCCATGAGTTCTTCAGTGAAACCTGTATTTACCCAGAATTTTTTGGTAAATCTGAGAGACATAAACGAAGCTGCGCAAAATCCAGATTCTGAAAATAGTAAAACAGCTTTTCAGAGGTTTGTGAACCTCTTTGGAACTCATTACCAAACAGCTACTGATTTCGGATCACTTTTCATTCACGAAAAATTGTTCACGAACGAAGCTGCCAGCGAGAAGCAAAAGCTTCAGCAAGAAAAGTGTGCTCGAGAAGATTTCAACTCTGTCGTTTCAATGGGGTGTTCCTCTGCTCAGGCGTCCACTTCTCCGAATGAATGTTCTGCCTTTGTCCATAATAACACCATTATCTCCCAGTGGGAATGGGGCAAGGCGAAGATAACATCGCTCGGGGCCGCCCCTTCAACGGACGTGAATGAATGGTCACAGCAAGCGAAACTTAGGCCAATTGCAATTCGGTATCAGCTCAGACCAATATCCTCGCTATTCAAAGAAAAATGGTTCAGCTCAGTGATCGTCGACAACAACAACGCAAGCGTTGCACTCAATGGCAGTGCAATGTTTGACTACTTCGAGCACTACGCCAGTCAGCATTGCAACATGAGCCTAGGGAAGGAGTGTGTCCTACCCAAAGGCTGTGGATATAACAGTAATTGCACAGCTGCCCAACTCTGCATCGACGACAACAGCGAGGCTGGCTTCTCTTGCATCGCGCCCTGTGACAATGTAACTGCTGCGTGTGGCGGGGACCAGTTCTTCTGCAGAGAGAATCCAGACAGCAGCCGAGGATACGAGTGCCTCAACAATGCCCTAGGTAAGACGTTACACTTATACACCTGGGAACTGATACCACTAGGGACACCATTATTGTTTAACAACACATAACTGCATAAAAATAAAGGGGCGTTTGGAGCAGCCCGGTTGTGAGGGTGTTTACTGTGCGGACGGTCACTAATTACTCTCGTAGACCGTCAAAGAAGTCAGCGACGAATTTGTGATGATACTTCTCTATTGAACACATTTTCGTTATTAATTTATTTGTGTAGGAAGCACTGCAACCAAAATTTTCAAGAAACGGAAAGATTTGTTTTCTAGGACTACAAATTCTGGTGAGCAAAGCACCTCTTTCTTTCAGCGAAAGCCAAAATTTTTTTCGGCCTGTCATCAAGCATCACTTATCCCTTGGTTTTCTGCTGATAGCGGTCTTTGTTCTCCTGTAGAAGCATTGCTTTTCTGTGCATCTTCTGGCTCTCTCGTAAAGACCCTTGTAGCTCTTGTGTAGAAGCTGTGACTATCCTGCAGAGGCTGTGGCCCCTTCACAGAGACTGTGGCTTCTCTACAGCCGCCGTAGGTCTCGCGTAAAGGCTATGTTTTATTTTCTGTACCAGCTATGGCGCAGAGGCTGTGGCCTCTTATGCAAAAGCTATTACTCTCCTATAAAGGACGTAGCTCTGGTGACACTCCCGCAGAAGTGTAGTTCTCCTCCAGAGCCAGTGATATATCTTTTCTCGTCCGCCGCTTGTTTTTCCCCGTTATGCACTGAAGCCTGGAGGAACCATAGGGCCGTGTGAGGTGCGCCTACGGTACCATTGTTGGAATCCCGAGCCTATTGATTAAATCAGCCTAGTTTGAAAATATATTTCATTCATTGTTGGTCGTGTAGAATTGTAACTCGGGGAAATATTCTCGTAGACCCTGCTTTGCTTGATAATGCAAAGCCCTTCTATTACCGCGTACAGTGCAGAAAATGATGGTAATAACCACGAATAAAATTTTTCGTCAATTTGCATAGCTTCGGCGAAGTCTTTGTTGCTTATAAATAATAAGCCACTTAGGGTGTAGTTCTGTTTACCAATGACAAATAAGTAAATGCTCATGATTACAATGGGAAGAACTTGCAATGTATATTTAAGAGAAAAATAGGATGATACAATTATTGAGAGAAGTTTCTTCTTCACCGAGAAACTAAGTAAAATACAGGCTTGGAAATTTGATCTTCCTAGTTGCTTTTGAAGAACTTGTTAGCAAGTCACTGTTATGTATACAAGAGTTTAACATGTTAGAAAAATGGTTTGTACAATGATCATGCGATGCTAAAATATCATTTTGCAGATTACAAAAAAGTGAATTTCGGCTTATTATGATGGGAAATTTGTAAATTCCATTGGAAGAGAATTATCAAAGCCTCACACGGATGCGGCAAGTGAATTATGTGACCGACCCTGTGTAGTGTGATACAAGAACAGAAAACATTCCGAGACCCTGCGTAAGCCGATGGCTGGAGCTCAACTTCGAATCATACTAGAAGTTTCTCAGGGTGATTTACCCAGACGAGAACAGCAACATTGTGCAGATTTACCCTGGGTCTTGGATAAGTTTCTCACTTCCGCTTGTTTTGCCCGTTCCGTATTAGGAGCAGCAACACATCTTTTGTTCTAACAGAGAAACAAAAGAGAAGAAGCGCGTAGAGTGGGAAATGGATGGTGTATCACTTCCTGTGGTTGATGACTTGGTAATCTTGGGGGTCAATTTTGATCCAAAGTTGACGTTTGAGCCCCACATTCGTTCGGTTGCCTCACGTGCACAGCAGAAAGTTGGTCTTATGAGTCGTGCTTGGAGGGTGCTTGGCTCGGTAGAATTGACACGTCGCTGCTTTAATTGCTTTGTCCTCCCTTTTCTGGAGTACTGCTCTGTAGTCTGGGGTTCTGCTGACGATTGCCATCTGTGTTTGCTTGACAAAGTGGTTCGTCGATGTGCATTCATACTGGGTGGTGTTGTGCCTTGTGATCTGGCGCATCGTCGCAGAGTTGGTGGGGTATTTTTTGTATAAAATGTATAATTGTCCCCGTCATCCACTGTCTCAGTTTCTTCCGTATCCATTTGTTCGGGTGAGGTATACTCGGCGTACTGGTGCTCTTCATGAGTTTGCCTTGGAAACGTTGCAATGTCGTACAGGCCAGTGTTCCCGTTTGTTTTTTCCCATCGTGTGTGGATGTTTGGAATGGTTTTGATGGCTCTGTCTTTGCTGGTGCTGGTATTGGCAGCTTTAAACGATCTGTATGTACACAGAGCTATTCTGTGATCTAGGATCTTCTTTTTTTCATTCATTTGTTTTCTCCACCCGCTGGGCTGGTTGCGTGGGGGTTTGTTAACCTCATGGATTTTCTCCGTTCCCATGTCGCCAGCCTGGTGTGATTTAGTAATAATAATAATAATAACGCTCGGCTTGGGCATTCGAATGGAGTAATATTAGTTTCTAAGCAAATGCTGCTACATCCTGAAATTGGCTTCTTCGAGAATTACAAAAAACTAATGATTTGTAAGTAGTGAGATCATTAGATTAATTCAAGTTACAAGCTAAGTTTGGTATCAGTAGTCAAATTTTCATTGAAATAAGAAACTATAACATTCTCCACTACGTTTGCACACATAGTGCGATGTATCGCTGCTTTAGCATCGGATTTTGTATTTTTGCACTAGTCGTCCAGGTGATCACAGGAATTGAATGTTGCATGGCAGCAAATATACATGACTGACTGGACTTTCACCTCAGTTGTCTCATCTTTTTTAACATTGTATTTAACTCGTAAAAGAAGAACTCTGACATGGACTGGCGAGTTTGTGCTGTTTGTTAAAATTTTAGGGGTAATTAATTTTACCTTTACTCATTGCGAGGCGAAGGATATGCTGAATTACTTTAAAGTTTAACCGGCACTAAATAGAAGGAACATAATATAATAAATATGGCATTGCACTGAATAGCTCCTGCACAGACAAATGACGCGAAGGCGATAACTCGATCTGTCTCACAATGAACGAATTTAATACACATTTGGTGCGGTCGGCAGAGTTACAATTTCCCTTCAATGCTGCAATAATCAACGAAGGAGAATTTTATCGCAATTGTGCCTTACGTTGTGTCAATAGCTTTAAATTCGGCATTTAATGTTGGATAAGTTAGAAAAATGTCACAAATGCTAAAAATTCAAATTTCCTGCTTTTTTTCTGCTAAGCGCTAAACTAATTTTTGGATGCTAAGCCTCACAAAATTCTAAATCTAGCATAAAAATGCTAAATTGGCAACACTGCAAAGCTGCACCTCCGCACCTGCTATTCTACTCGTGGTGTGTAAGGGATACTGCCTGCCTGCCCGCCTGCCTGCCAGCTCAACTGCTCCTGGTGTGCCAGGGCCCTTAGACAGAAGCTCCTCAATAGGAAGAAAATGAGGAATTTTGAGCTCAAATGTGTCGAAACGATTGACATGCAGTGTGCCATCCTGCCGTATAATCAACCCCCCCCCAAAAAAAAATCGAATTAAAAGATGGTCATTATGTGACTGGAAGCCAAGAGTAATCCACGTCTGCTCGTTTCAGATTGTTTCAAGCCTGACGGAACCATTGCGTCCCTGGGTGAGGTCTACTCTGACTCATTTTGTGAGGAAGTCAAGAACAATTGCACCGCCGCTGGACCGAAGGCCATCAGTAAGTCTTTATTCATTCACTTACATTATGTGCTGTTGCTGCTTGCTTCTGTCATTAGTTTCGCTGTCATATTTACATTAATCTGAACTTCGGCACATTCTGGATTGAGTCAGAAATCGCATCATTTCATACCAATACACGTAATTATTATTATTACTAGGGATGTGTCGATTGATCGGCATCGGTTTAGGCAAGAATCGGCGCTTGTTGGAGGTATCGGCATCGGTAAGAATCGGCACTTTTTTGGGGACCTGGAATAGGCATTGGTATCGGCACTTTTTTCCCTTTGCTAATGCTGATTCTTTGGACCCAGTTCAAGATTTTTCAGTTTAATTTTTTTCGTCTGTTATAAAACAATTCCAATGCACTAAAAATGAAAACGACACCAGTTTCTCTGCATCAGGTCAAGTTTTTGTGCTCCGCCGATAGTTAAGAATAAATCCGATCTGACTGAATCCTGAACAGAAGTAAGGCTCATGTACTTTTATTATCTATATATTAATACGCTAGTACCTACCTACCTACCTACCTACCTTTTGTGTCACGCTCTTCATCATTAAAAGATAGAAGGAAATTCGAACTTTATTCAGTTCGAGAAGCTGGCGTATCTGTGCTACGGCTGATGACTTATCTCTCGGCCACAGGCCAGGTCTTTTTAATTG
>LQNS02277243.1:611069-621182 GCA_001587735.2 Parhyale hawaiensis | reverse complement strand
TACATAGGGCCTGCGCCCACTGCTGTGGGTACATAGGGCCTGTGCCCATTGCTGTGGGTGCGTGGCCTGCGCCCATTGCTGTGGGTACATAGGGCCTGCGCCCATTGCTGCGGGTACATAGGGCCTGCGTCCATTGCTGTGGGTGCGGGGCCTGCGCCCATTGCTGTGGGTACACAGGGCCTGCGCCCATTGTTGCGGGTGCGGGGCCTGCGCCCATTGCTGTGGGTACATAGAGCCTGCGCCCATTGCTGTGGGTACATATAGGGCCTGCGCCCATTGCTGCGGGTACATAGGGCCTGCGTCCATTGCTGTGGGTGCGGGGCTTGCGCCCATTGCTGTGGGTACACAGGGCCTGCGCCCATTGTTGCGGGTGCGGGGCCTGCGCCCATTGCTGTGGGTACATAGAGCCTGCGCCCATTGCTGTGGGTACATATAGGGCTTGCGCCCATTGCTGCGGGTACATAGGGCCTGCGTCCATTGCTGTGGGTGCGGGGCCTGCGCCAGGTACTTTGCCATTCTTAGCCTCATGCCTGCCACAGATGCCATCTTCTCATCACGCGAACGTTTCCTGTTTACGTGCCAAATCTACGAGGCATCCTCAATATGTTTTTTTGCATATTTTTATCTGGGTTGAAGGTCGTTACGCCCAGGTATTTACTCGATATATATTTACTTGATTCGCGTTAACATATATGAAATACCTGCAAGTAAAAATTTTCAACATGAATGAAAAACTACGTAGAACACAGGTGGCTTATAGTGGGGACTTACTGCATGCCCTCTGAAGAATTTAAACGACTCGCTGTTGCCCTCTCCGCCGACGGACTCCTCTCCAGGCATGCGCACGTGTAGCTGCATAGCGACCGTCTCTTACATTACCAATATGTCACTGAACTTCTTATTACCGCTGGCGGCGGTTGTACAGGCGTCCTGGGCTGAGCAGGATGTCTGCGGGCGGTGACAGGGGCGAGCTTATGGTATAGGGGCGCCGGAACCTGCTGAGGGCGATAGGGCGAGCTTATGGTGAGGAGCGCTGGAACCTGCTGAGGGCGATAGGGGCGAGCTTATGGCAGAAGGGCTCCGGAACCTGCTGACGGCGACAGGGGCGAGCTTATGGTAGAGAGGCACCGGAAACTCCTGAGGGCGACAGGAGCAAGATTCTGGCAGAGGAGATTTTTTGGGAAAGCGTAGCAGTGCTGAGGTGGAAATTCCTCGCAATCTTTCTTTGGGTAGCTACCCATACAATACATTCATAATTGAATTTTCGGTTTCATATTTTTGTAATCTAGCATTTGACCAAGTTTTCATAATTTTTATATCTAGAACATAAAACTACTAGCCACACAGCTTATTCGATAACTTCCATTCATAAGTTTCATAATTTATCAATGCACAATACAAAGAAATCCTGGAACTACACCATAATTTCCTTAGTTACATCTATGTAAAATCTCTATCTTCAGTTGCAACTATATAAAATTTAACCGAATATAATGAGTTCTAAATGATATCGCGAGGCATTTCTCGAAACAGAGACAGACCATTACTCAACAAGCTAGAAAGCACTAACTGGTCCCACCATGAAACAATATTGTAGATATGACCAGCACTCAGCAGGTTCAATGAGAAGCCAGATTCACTAGCAGATTCACAAACCCTGTGTACTAAACTACTTGCAGTTTACACAGACAACGCTATACATGTCCATGCCAGGACTGTCACATTTCTCCATCTCCAAAGTATTGCCGTCGGTGGCAGAGATGAACTCCTTTGCCACAGCCTTGGTGTTCCCACCCTCCATTCAGCTCTGTGTGCTGTGGCAAACATGGCATTGTTGAGAGAGTTGGCTGGTATGGTGGTCCTCAGCCAGGACTTCCCTCTTCTCGCTATGTTAAAGCTTCTTTTGGCAGAGGTTCAATTCATTGGGGTTGAGGTGAACGGCTGGAGCGCTTTGACAATCTCTGGCACTTGGAGAGTAATAGCTTGTAATATTATATGTTACATAATAGGTAACAGGGGCCGGATGCGCAAACGCCTTGTAAAGTTGCCGTAACGTAAGCTGCACAGTTCCTTGAAGAAGAACCGATATCGAGCAAACTTATGTTCAAAGTGGTTTGAACTTCTCACCTATGCATGCACAAATGATGGAAAGATTTAGATGTTTAGTAAAAATGTAAAACTTGAGTAGTTGCCTGGTTACATTTGTGCATGCGGCCTAACAGTTTCGATGCTTCTTACTCTACAAGGCGTTTGAGTATCCGGCCTGACATGTGGCATTCTCGTGTGATATGAGACGCCACAGACAGGAGTCGGTAAGTGTCCGGGACATGTAGACATGAGTTATAGAGAATGGATTGCGGCCTGGAAGGCCTGTTCTTGTTAATGGCAAGGTCGGGAATTTCATATACATCTTTTTGTAGACATATTTCTATTGATACTAGAGCTCTCTCTCTTTGAAAAAAAAAAAAGTTTATGTGCATTATTTCATTCAGAAAAGAGCACACCCTGCTCCTTTCATATCACTCACGAACAAGGCAGGGAGAGAAGGGGTGGGGGCATTTGCCCCTCCTGTCCTCCGCCCTTGTTCAGGCGCCCCTGCCTGCTATATAAGCTGGCCTGGCAGCGGTGGCCTGCACAGTAGGGACTGCCGACCCAACACTTCTACAGAGAGGGAGCAGCTGCCCCCCGGACACGCGACTTGACAGGTAATGTAGCTCTCGTGCCTTCTGTAGCCGAACTGTTGATAATTTCACTGGGCTCATGATTAAGTTTATTTTTTGTTAATATTACGTTACTTAGCGTGTATGTGCTGTCAGGAAGCTTCTCAAGTTATTATTCTTCCATCTTTTTGTAACTGGTGCACGTGTGGTACATAACAACAATTATGATACAGATATTTGCATTAAAGTAGCTCCTTCATCAGTGCCGATGTTAACCCGTGGTGACTCTGGACTCCGCTGCTACAAAATAGAGGGTTCTAAAACACAGTCAGAGTGTCTTTTCTATGATATTAAATGCACTGAAAGATATGTTATGCCTCCAACGAGGGGGTTATGTTTTTTCAGAGTTTGTGAGTTTGTTTGTCTGCCACAAATTTAACTGAAAAAGTTATGAACGGATCGTCGTGAAATTTACAGTGATTGTTAGCTATGTTAGGAGCTGTAGATAAATTTTGAGAAAGATTTGTGAAAAATCACAGTTTTGTTTGTGTGCTTCACTAAAACCTAGAGGAATTGTTGGCAACGTTACGATGAGAAATTAACCAAATTTATGTGACTTCCTTTCAGACACTTTGTCTGTTTATCTTTACCTTTTTTATATGTTTGCTATTGAAGTAAATAGTAAGAATATGAACGATTCCACATGAAATTATCAGGAATTGTCAGATATGATGAAAGGTCTAAATGTCAAAATTTTGGTGATTATCGGTGCATCCGTTTGTGTGTTCTGTCTGTTTGTCTTATATAGTCTGTCAGAACATCATTCAAAAAGTTTGAACGGATATTCATGCAAATTATAAAACCTGTTAGTAGAACAAAAACGTGAAGCAGAAGCGGTCATATTTTCGAGATGATATTTTGAAAGTCTAGTTTCAGGACTAATTCGAACTTTTCGTTATCATTGCTCTTCTTGGCGAAGGCATGCGCTTTTAGAGTGCTTCTCTTGTGACACATCCTATGTATCTAAACATTGCACAAGGTGCAGTTCTAGGCAGAAATTATCTGCACTGAACATAACATCGGTTGAAAAATGAAGTTTGTAAATGGTCTTAAGCTTTGGAGGGTGACGTATGGACACACAGGTGCTCGTGTGCGCCGGGTGCTCATTTGAGGTACATTGGGTGGGCATAAGATTCGCATTACGTAACTAGAGCACTCTGAGAGCGCATACCTCCGCCAAGTGAGCCAACGGTAGCAAAAATTCAAACTGGCTCTGAAACCATAATTTTCTTTGCATAAACTCCAAAATCTAATCATTTGTGCCTTTTTATATTAATAACAGCTCGTTGAATTTTTTTGAAGATCCGTTCATAACTTTTTTAGTTATACTGTTAACAAACGTTATGACAAATATGAGTCAAACATGCAAACGAACAAACCGATCTGCACCAAAATTTGATCGTTTATGTCTTTCACGATCACTAACAACTCCTATAAATTTCATAAAGATCCATTCATTATTTTTGAGTTAGTGTGCTCACAAGCATAAAATTAAAAACAGTGACAAACGAACGAACGAACGAACAAACGGACCATTACCAAAATCTGGTCATATACTCTTTGTTATATACCTAACAACTCATGTTAATTTCATCAAAATCCATTGATAACTTTTTGAGTTATGGCATCGAGAAAAATGACGCAGACAAACAAACAAACAAACAAACAAACGGATGAACATATCTTCACAAAAAGTTAATCATCTGTTTCTCCAAACATACCTAACAATCCATGTAAATTTCATTCAAATCGGTTCATAACTTTTTGAGTTATCTTGGTGACAGACAGACAGACACACAAACAGTCAGACAGACAAACACGACTAAAACATAACCTCCTTGGCGGAGGTAATTAGCGATATGTACAATGTTCATTCATATTGGCTTCTTTATCACCAGCGAACAAAGTGAGAGAAGTGATAATGATTTCGTTGAAGATTTAAGTATTTATATATGTATATATTTTTATATATTTATACATTTTCGGTTAAAAATTACGCAATATTACTTGGTTAAAATATATTTATTACATTTTTCGAGACATCGAATCTTTAAACTTGTTGTTCGTTTTGTTAGATGAAGGAGCTGGCCAACTCCTTCATCTAACAAACTGAACAACAATTTTAAAGATTTGATGTCCCGAAAAATGCAATATAGGTATTTCAACCAAGAAATATGGCTTAGTTTTTAACCGAACCTGCATAAAAGAAGGGTTGCTCCCAATTATACCAATATAATTGTGTAGTGATTCGAAGATTGTAGGACTCCCAGACATGTTCACTTATCCGAAGCTTACTGTCGAGTCCTCCAATCATACAAAAACTGAACTTCATTTTTATTCGTTTAATTCTTTCGATTTGCTAATATATTATTTGTAGTATTTTGTTGGTAGTTAGGATACCTACTTTAAGCAGATAGCTCTAGCCTTGTGAAATTTCGTTCCCCTGAAGACGAGTCGTGTTTAACGGCTCGAAAGCTCGGGGTCTAATAAAATAAAAATCCCAGAATGCCGTCTTATTCACTTCTCCAATATAATTGTATATATATTTTTTGCAAGGAGTCTGGTAGGTTGCCCTGGATGTGACCCATGCCAAAAAACTGGAATAGCTGGCCATCCATAAAAAATGACGGCGATGAAATTTGTTATACTCCAAAAAACAGGTAGAAGGAGTTGAGCTATGACCTTGATTTTCTGTAGCGAGTCTGGTGGGCTGTCCTCGATGTGACCCATACCAGAAAACTAGGATTAGGTGTCCATAAAAAAATGACGGCGATGAAATTTGCTCCCACCGCTGGTGATGGTCTTACGACAACGAGGCGTTCTAGTTTATATTTGCGGTTTACCGTTTCCGAGACATGAATTTATGACAGGTTGGCATGCACCACCAATAACTCCCATCTCTGGGTGACCGCTAGCGTTTTTAGCATACACTTCAGTTGCGATGCATGCCGTCAGAAAAAAAGGCGAAATTTTTTATGACAAATCTTTATTTAATCTATTTTCGTTACTTATAAATAATTAAGATTGATACTCCATGAAGTCAAACTCATTTTGTCAAGAAAAATGACTGTCCTAGGTTTCAGTTTAGCTGATTACTACATATAATCATTCCCTCCCTTAGGTGACATGAAAAGAGCTTTCATCAGTAATCGCCATGGCATCTATAAATTTTGTCTGCGAATCCCAGAACAGAAATCACTACTTTACTCCACCGCGTTCTAAAAACCTATCGCGAAATTTGAAGAGAGTTTGACTAAGGATCGACTGATACGCAGTCGAACGCAGTTACGTTCGAGAGAAATGATACAAAATGCTACTGACACACTGAAGAATTTGATTTTCATGGAAACTAAAATGTGGGTTGTGCTCCAATTCCACATTAGGCAATCTTCTAGCTACTACTAGCATTACAAACTGATCGCATTAAGTGAACATTGCATAACTTGCATAATGGAAAGAACAAACACTACAATTTCTTTCTAAACAATAATTGGTAAACGTAAGTAAAAATCAGTAACAAGCAGAGTATGGCCAATACTGAAATATCATAGTGGCTTTCAATTATCTTTTGCTACCTTATTTGGAATAATTCGGAGTGGAATGAAAAAAACGACTCATGTCGTGTACAGTATATGTTGTAGTCAGTTTTGAATGATCGAATGACAAGTTATTTGATCATGAAATGAGCTTCTAAAATTTACTTCGAAAGGCTTGATTGAAAACTCAGTGTTATTTTACCATTGCTTGTGTTTCATGAATCGAGGTGATAGTTGCAGACACAAAGCTGAGGCAATCTTTTATATCCATCCAAATACAATAAAACGCTTCCTGTGTTTATGTATTTACTAGCGGGACCCGCGGAAATTCCACGGTCGGTTAGTTAATGTCCTCACTTTTTATAATGAAACAATCTAACCTTACGCTACTATAACGCACTTTAGTTCACCTAATGCAGCTTCTTAACCTAACTTACCGATAAATAGCGCCTGTTCCTTAATCCTAACGAACTGCCTCAAACCTCAAGTGCGAGAGTCGAAACATGGCAACATTGCTCCCTATTCTTCCCCTTGCGTTGCTGTGTATGCAGCTTCGACTTATCTAATATTATATTCAATAACTGCTTAAACTCCGAGCCGGGGCAGCTATTCCACTACAGCCAGGGCCACGTGCTCCCTTTAGACTCTGTCTCTGAATTACTCCTGAGTTTCAATTCACAACTGTACATATGTTTTGCAATCGACGTGTTTTAATGAATTCAACCGTTATCATGCGCACAGAAACAACTATTCCAAGCGCTCCTGTGTTCCAGATTGAAAGTCACTTAAAAGCTATGCGTCATTGCAACTCTAAACTAACTCAAAAGTAAGAGGTACATATTCCCAAAGCTTGGCCATTGCTGCATGTTATAAAGTACAAACTGCCAGAAACGACACATACCTTCGATGTTCTTTTTAGTAGCATAGCAATGTACAATCAGATACAGAATTGCTTGACAATACAACTCTTACGTAGATGTGCGCGTGCCCTAAGTCACCTTGTACATGCACAACATATCTAGACACTATATTACTGGTGGATCTCGCAGATATCTTACTAGCAAAATTTTCGCCCCTGTATATCACGATAGAGATATAAAGACAGCATAAGCAAATGTAACAATCTCGCTTTTAGGAGGTACTTTTCGCATTGCTTCTTTTCTATGTTGACACGCATGCACTAACCTTTGTTTCTCATCGTCTGAAGATAACATTATTTAGACTTTCTTATTTTTAACGTTTCCATTTTTCAACAGTGTATTTGATGATTTCAATTCTACTGCGGGACCCGTGGCTGTTTTACACTTGATGTGCGATAGCCTGCCAATATAATACAACACTCAGCCCATTAAAAAAAATGATTCATGTCACTGAAAGTACTTTTTCTGTTAGTTTACGTCACTTCTCTAAACATCGCACTTGAAAAAATGCAGTTTAGAATGTTGCAGTTGGGAACAGCTTTGTTTGAACCGTGTTATTATTATTATTATTAGGGAGGAGCGCACCCTCGCTATTCACCCTACGGAAGTGTTTCGAGTAAACTTTCCCCTTCAACTGGCTGAGTGGCTTATCCAATCGGAGAGCGGCATTGCCTCACGCAGCCTATATAGGAAGGAGTCGACGAAATTCCGAGCGGATGGAAGTATGTAAAGGAAACTTGTTTCCTATATACCATCTGATGATGAAAGTAACAATATGAGCACTGTTATATAAATCTGTTTCCTATATACCATCTGATGATGAAAGTAACAATATGAGCACTGTTATATAAATCTTCAGACACGATTGTCTTGCAAAAATATTGAAGAACTGTCTGTCTGTATCTTCCTTACTTATATATGCTGACCACCGCCACTTCAGCCACTTTAAGGACTCCACACGCCAGTTTCGATCACGTGACAAAGCCATGTGTTTACTCGCCCAGAGAGCGCTTGGGCTGGCTCCTCCAATTAAAAGCTCCTTGTATTATGGCTACGACCGGATTTTCCCATATTTAGATCAGTACGCAACCCCAGCAACGAGAATAAAGTAGGTATAATACGAGAAAATGAACTTCATGTCTTTGCTTTGAAACTGCCTGAAATTTTTTCAAGTGCGAGCTGAAACAGAGCAGCTGTGGTTGAACTTCCTTATAGCGAAAAACAGAGCTTCTTACAAGTTGAATTTTCCCCTATCCGTTATTGAAGAGCGTAACACACGAAGGAACGAACGAAGAAAAGAACGAAGGAACAACGCAATTAATATTATAGAAGATTTCGTGTCCGATCTTAAGGAAATAGATGGGCGAAAAATGGGCCAGGTTGCAGATTATGTAATTGAGTTAAGTAATCATAGAGATCGATACCCAGGTTGCAGAAAATGGTGAAAGTGGGGTCAGTTTCCATTATCTGACCGCAAGTCTTGCTTGAAACAGTTCTTGAAAGCTGGAACAATACAAATGCAGCTTCTGGAGTCCGATACTATACTTTATTTGTCTCTAAGGTCACGACGTATAAATTCGGCAGATGATCAACGGAGCACTCACGACGGGCAGTAGACAATTATTTCAAGGGCAGTAGACAATTATTTCTTCTAGCTAACTGTCTTTCTCTGAAAAAAACTGATTTCGTTTCCGAGGCCAAAATTTCAGCACCCCAATGAAGCAGATATTTGAGTGTGAAAGACAGTATCACGGATACTGCCCTGCATGGGCAGGAATGTGGTCAAAAAATGCACTGAACGATCAAATTTAGCGCCAAGATTGGCGCGCACGTACTTAAAGCTTTGAATTTCTTTAAGTCATTATAACTCGAAGCTAAGGAGATTTGGGCATTTCATCACTCCAGAAAATCGAGTAATTTTGCGTTTTTATGCCCATGGTTGAAATTTGTCAGCCTAAAAATCACCCTGCATGCATCAGTAGATGGATTTACTTAGCGATTCAGAACGTTTAGCTGTATATAATGCTGTTTTTCATGGACTTCAATTTCTTTCCATTGCAGAATGGCTCAGCTGGGGACTACAGTGAAGCTTCTTCTACTATACGCACTAAGTCTGCTAGCACGGGGGACTCAGAGTCAGGGAACTTGCCATATCGACAGCGATGTCATCCAGGATCTTCTCATAGTAGCTGCGTCTGGGGTAGACCCGGTCATATCGAATCCACTTGCTGCGACCGACCCAGGCGTAAAGAAGCAAATTTTTCAGCCGATGTATTGCGATGATTCAAATAACAAGATGCTGAATGAGTATGTGGACACACCCAGACGAGTGTCGAGCTGCAGCAGAACTACCACACCTGAGACGCATTCTTTGCGACTGGGAAACTATGAGTCATACCACCGGGCGAACACCCGATTTATCGAAACTGAATCCACTCCTGACGCTTCACAGTGGTCCCTAAACTTCGAGGCGTCAGTTGGTTGCGCAAACACCGATTTAGGAGGAGCACAGCAAATCCGGGAATTTTTCTCAGAAACTAACGGCGTCGTGGTTCAAACGAGCATCAGCTGTCTTACCCATCAGCTATCCATAAGTTCTTCAGTGAAACCTGTATTTACCCCAAATTTTTTGGTAAATCTGAGAGACATAAATGAAGCTGCGAAAAATCCAGATTCTGAAAATAGTAAAACAGCTTTTCAGAGGTTTGTGAACCTCTTTGGAACTCATTACCAAACAGCTACTGATTTCGGATCACTCTTCATTCACGAAAAATTTTTCACGAACGAAGCTGCCAGCGAGAAGCAAAAGCTTCAGCAAGAAAAGTGTGCTCGAGAAGAATTCAACTCTGTCGTTTCACTGGGGTGTTCCTCTGTTCAGGCGTCCACTTCTCCGAATGAATGTTCTGCCTTTGTCCATAATAGCACCATTATCTCCCA
>LQNS02277243.1:533183-543746 GCA_001587735.2 Parhyale hawaiensis | reverse complement strand
TTAAGAAGAATACCAGATAGACCAGCGGTCAGCGGTTACGTGCACTGTGGAGATAATTCGCTGCTGGCTCTCTCTTTGGTCGCAAACTACGGCACCACAGAAGACACCCAGCAGAGTGACTCCACACACGTGGGGTGACGTGAGCATCGTCACCTGGACTTCTTCCGAAGACTCTCAAGGTAACTCAAGGTAAGGTATCAACCACCAGCTTCAAATTTCTTTACGAGGTGTTTTACCCCGAATTCAATTGATTCATCTAAAATATCTAATTCACATACATCATATGATTTTTATTAGGTCCCATTTTTGTAAGAATATAGTTAGAGGATTAAATTTTTCACACTCTTTGAATAACGTGTCAAATGATTTTCATATTCTCCTATATATATTGAATTATTGACCGCAGGAAATGATTTTTTTACGGATATTCCAGAATTTAAAACTATGATTTAATTATTTTCCAATTTCATAGGATTATTAGCTATCTATCGGAACTTTTTTTATATTTTGAATTATTTGCATTATCTGATTTTTATTATTGGTCATTTATATAAGACTGTCGTCTAAAGAAGCAGATTCTATTTTTATTCCGATTTTGAAGAATTTACATTACATGATTTGTAATTATAATCCAATAAATTGAGCTTATGATTTAGAGGATTGAAACTTTTTAAGCTTCAAAAATTTCATTCATTGTTATTTTTTCTCAAATGTAGCGAATGTTTGGTGGAGTATTTGAAAATATAAAAAACTGAAATACTTTCTCAAATTCGTCATCCAACGCACTAATAGAATCATGTTGAAAATGAAATTATAAAAAACGAGTTTTTTGAAGAATATCCGGTATCTCATATAATACAACCGTTATTTCTACACTTTCTCTATCATTATCACTCGAAAAAGTTGTTCCCCTCCCCTTTCCTCTCCCTACTGCGGTTACTGGCGTAGAGGTGCATTATGATTAATTTTCTTTCCAAATAACAGATGGTAATCTTATTAATTGTAGATTGACGTTATAGCTGTTACCAATTATTACTACAATCATTATCATGTTGGTATTGTCCCGCTATTTCTGAATGTAAGACGATCAATAGCGATCTAAGATGACTTATTCGGCTTACAGCCCGAACAACAACTTTGTGCTCAGGGCAAGAGACGAAGAACGAAAAGACAAGAAGAGAGAAGTGCTCGTGTGGACAGTCCTTCCCGTAGCCCTCCGCAAGAGCGTAGATTAAAGCCCCGCAGATAAAGTCGGTCACCTCGATCGGTGGCCCACCTCGCGGGGCAGAAAAGGAAATTTATAGAACCTACCTAACTTTAGTAAACTAACCTCGTCAGCAGGAACTGCAGCAAGCTGAACATCTCATGCGGAAAAGGCACTAGGGACCCTTGGGTGCATGACACCCAAATATAGTTTATCATGGCAGGGGAAGGGCACGCAAGAATTTACTCCCGAGGGAGCGCTTACCAATGAGCTTCTGAGTTCATTGAAGTATTTTACGTCCTTCTGAATACGGTGATCAACACCGTAAACAAAATTTATGCACACAGGTAAGCTCGAGAGCCCATAGAACAAAGTTTATACTAAAAGTGAAAATATTTGAGGTCCCTAAGACATACGTGCACTTTGATGCTTCATTTGAATTTCAAACTGATAATAGATCGAACACGAAATTACATGATGGGCTGCATTCTAAATGTTTTCTGGAAATATATATAGAGTACAAAAACCATTAGGTTAGCTTTTTCGGGATAAAAACAGGTGATATGAAAGCTGACCAAAGCTAGTAGCGTGCTATTTTGCGCTCGCAATTTCCAGTACATAATTAATATGTAGATCAGCATGGAGCCGAATGTTCAAACTCTTTGTAAAGTTACAAGCACCGTAACTGTACAGCTGCAGGCTCGAAAGCAACCATATAACAGCTGACGCTTTGTGTTTTTACACTTCAATTGAGACAGGCATCATTTGGATCTCAAAATACTTTGATCGTAACTTTGCAAAAATCAGTATAAAGAAGTATATAAAATCTGAGGCACGATATCGGTACTTCTTCAAGGAACTGTACAGTTTACGTTACCGTAACTTTACAAGGCGTTTGTGCAATGTGCATATGACCTTAGGTAGGAACACATGTATTTCCTGTATCAGAGCATTTCCTTGAGGTCAGGGATAGGAAGTGAATAAAACTGCCCGGTGGGAAATGTTGCGGATGGCTTATTCTGCACCGTAATTTATAAATTTTTGTGGCTGTGGAAATTCCATCAATATCTCAAGAGACATGGAGAGCGATCGAGGTGATTTTACATCAAAATATACCAAGAAAACAACAGTCTCACCTCCAAAGGTTTCTCCCTCGAAATAATGCGCGGTTTTCAACAGAAGGGCACCATAGTCCTCTATGTCTTGTAACAGGAACACATGGCTTCCTTCCCTCTCGCAGAATTCTTTGGCGTCAGTGAAAGACGTTCCTTCGTCCGTAGCCACTATGCCCAAGCATTCTACACCCAGAATACGCTCCATGAATGCGGAGTCCAACTCGTAGATTATGAAATCTGTGGTGACAGAGAATGCGTGGATTAGAGACAGATTGTTGATAATGTTAAAATGCCAATTATGTTCAGATTAGATTATCCCGTTCAATATGAGCTGTTTCAAGAGGGAAAGAGAGACATGTGAAATGTAAGACTGTCGATAGAAACGTAAACGGCATACACGATGATATTCTTTTTGAATCAGTGCGCATGGGTTTGTAACATGTCGGCAGAGATGGGCAGGAATAGAATGACAGGTACATCTGGAGCAGCACTAAAATCTCTAGAAGCAAAATTAGCATAAAATGAGACATACCGGAGGCCAATGTGAGATAAAATAACCTACGGCGCCGTAGAGAGGGACGAGGAGCGGAGGGATGGATAGCAGGCGACCTGCACGCGATGTGGTGCGTGTCAATATCGCTTCAATGGGATGATATTTCTTTGATGGGCTCCGCTCCATCGGTCAGCTATCAACATCAAATTACGGCATTTAGTTCGGCAATAGGATAATTACGCTAATTAAAGAGTTGGGAACTGACTGGTTTAGCTCAATGAGATACATTACAGTGCATGGTAAAAAAAAAAACCCTGGAGCACTCTGGAAATGCATAATTCCGCCAACAAATTTAAATTGGTATTTAAACAAAGATTTCAGCGTTATTATCACCAAAATTTTGGCTATTTGTAGCTCTTGCTAATAAAACAGAGCTTCTGTAATTCAACTTAATACTTGTAATCATCTAGAGAGTTAATTACTGACAAATGTTATCATACAAACCAGTTGTTTTCTAATCTATCTAACAATTCCTAAAATTTTCATCATTATCCATCCAAAACTTCTTGAGTTACGTTACTGAGAAATACATTATTTTGATTATCGATCATCACTATGATTTGGGAATTTTTGCTAATAAACTCTTTTTTTACTAGCCCCCCCTCAAAAAAAAAATAAAAAAATCCTGACAAACATAATATAAAATAGAACCTCTAGTGGCGTAAGACCATCACCCGCGGTGGAAGCAAATTTCATCGTCGTTATTTTTGGTGGCCAGCTAATCCTAGTTTTTTGGTATGGGTCACATCGAGGGCAACCCCTGGCAAAGGGACTGTTGGCTTGGAAGTTGGGCCGTTTCACTGAAGTTACTATACACTGCAGGATGCCGGTCAGTTTGTGAACAGATCTGTTTGGTTGTAATGGCAGGCAGTCGCCTTAGTCACACCATTTGTAGTTTGATCTGGACCGTCGTTCTGAAGCGCACTTTGTACAGTTGGGGTTCAGAGCAATGGTTGGCAGGGTCCACCTTAGAGTTAGGGGTCTACTCTACAAGCTACAGTCGTTGGGTGGAAGGGCTCTAGTTGCCCAAATAGCTATTGAGCTACCAATGGCAATAATACTCGGGTACTTTATTATTTGTAGGGCTCCCTTGTATCTCCCATGAAGTATTAATAAACTCTATAATTATTATTCGAACTGCTGTTTTTGAGCGAACCTAGAGAGTGTCTGTTGTCGGTTAAAGTAAAAGTAAAGTCAACTTTGACTGTGCCCTCCCGTGGGAAACTCCCACATACTGGTTCGTGTTGCAGACATACAACAACTGGTCCAAGAGGAGGAAGTAGAGTCGCAGCGGACCACGGTTCACTAAAAACTATAGTGCCGAAAGGAAGGGTCCAACGACCCGAGCCCCCACCCTCTCATTCCTGATCAGGCCGGTGCCCCCATCCAGCTGCCAAACAATTGCCGACTCAGCACTTCTGCCGCCGCAAAGATCTCTTGACAGGCATGTCAATAGAAATCGGGACCTTTAGCACAGAAGCCAGACACGTATGGCTTGCTGCTGTCGGATGGTGTCCAGCGTCACTCAGGGTAGCGTACTTGGCCAGTTGCTGTTTGTTCTCTCCACTTGTGATACGTTCTCATCGCTTGAGAACACGATGATAAACTAAAACTATGCTGACGATTACACTTAGATAGTAGTGTTACCAACCCCCAGCAGGAGAAAAGATGCCGCACATACTTTGAATCGTGACATCTCGGCAAGTAGTGCATTGTGCTCCGCCTGGACCATGAAGCTTAGTGCCAATATCATCAAGTCTACAATATTGTCAGTCGATTTCAGGCACTTTTTCCCTATCATCAACATATTTAGAGAGAACACACTTTACCTCAAGGTTCAAGGTCTCCGAAGATTTTTTGTGTTATCCTTGATGAGAAGCTTACGTTTGAAGCACGTATTAGGAGTCTCGTGTCCCGCGCTTTGAGTAAGATTAGGTTCCTGCGTGAAGTATATTCTGTGCTCCGTTACAAAGATGTATTTATGCATAAATGCTTTTACGCTTCTTGCTTGACGTTGCTTCAAGGGGTTAAAGTGTTGCTCCTCGGCGGCTGATGGTCATTTGCATTTGATGGACCCACTTGTTAGCTTAGCCAGCAGGTTCAGTGTTGCGAGTGAGCCGGTGAGTCTGACCCATAGGCGAAGAGTGGCAGCATAGACGCTGAGCAGAAAATATGTTTCTCCTCGTCGACGGAGTATTGTTTTGGCCAACCACTGCATTTTACGCTGGGCCTCCTTGCTTGTTCATTAATCGCTGCACGGTAGTACCTATCATTTGTACATATGTGTGTTTGTTTGGGTGAATATTTGTTTCCAGAGAATAAGGCTGATCGACGGTTAATTTTTTTTTTTACAAAGCTTAACACTGCAGCAACTTGGATTTCAGATATGTTGCTACTGATCTTCCACACTAATATATGTTAAGCCCTGCTGAAATTAGTACTTAGAAGCATAATACTGGTTTTTAATATATGGTGTCGATATATATGCTTGTACTTCTTTCTATTGCACTGAAGAAGACAATTTGATGCTCTATCGAATAGAAAACGTTATGTTACTGAAGATACAATAGCCTCTGCCAGCGAAGTAAGGAATCTGGCTGTTCCCGTCCTGGTATAGATTATCCTTTGATTGGAGGGCAGGTGTACTTATGTTTTTCTTAAATATAACCTTCGGACTAGGAATATTGGATGCAACTTAGATCACACATAATTACACTTATTTGACTGCAATTCATATAGATCAATCCTGTCCCACGTTGAGGAAAAGATAAGCAACAATTCATCCCCAGCTGCACCAGTACTTGCGGTAAAAAATGATAAACGTTCGCTGTTCTACATGCTGCTAAATCAATTGAGCAAAAGTGGTCAGTAACGCATTAGGTGTTGCCATCGCAAACGTGGGTTCGCTAGAAGAACACAACTTAATTTTCTTTGTTTTTCATTGCAAGCCATGAATAGGTATATTGGTGAACCAGCAGCGTCAACCTATCTGCACAGTGCGGCAGGAGTATATTACGCATGTCTGTTTTTCAGACCTAGGATGTATCAAAGGTCACATGGCTAGGCTTAACTAAGCCCGCCCATGCTTCTCTATGTGGAGCCGCGTTCCTAGGGTACTAAATATCTACGTGAGCCTCATTAGGTCTCCAAGACATATTTGTCAATGTGTTTTTGTAACTCCTCTCAACTGTCCAACATTTCAAGATATTCCTCATCTATTTTGAATGACTGACTCTCCTCACTGAGACTCAATAAGAATGGGCTCTTTGTTTCAAATTACTCGGTACATAATCAATGGTGTTTGCCTTTTCACATCACCGTAGTAAAGGCTCTAGAGACTAAAAATTATTAAAATAATACTAACGTACTCAGGTAAGTTCCAGTGGAGCTAAGAAATGTATTAGTGAGAGTCCCTTCATTCAGCACCGCTTCAATCACAACGAAGGCAGCATCGAGGAAAGATTCGCATCCACTGATTGTGAATGACGTGGCATCTGGTCCCAGGCTGATGTTGGTAAATGCCGGTATTAATTCGTAAGTAACGGGCAGCACTTCTGATACGAAAACCCGAAAGGCCACGAAGTCTTGCACCGCACCAGGACACGTTGCTGCGTAGTCCCAAGTGGCGTGGAAGTTGTGAGTCGTATGGTTCGCTTGGAAGTTAGTGAAGGGGTAAGTTGTCAGAGCTGGAAAATAAACATGCAAGTTAGTGAAAGTTGCATGAAGAATAATTTTTCTTTTCATTCAGCGACACAGCAAGTCTTCAACAACCTATTAAATCGATATTTCGTCAACGGAGTCGAAATGCTTTGTGGTCAATTCTCATCTTCATAGAGCCGAAGAGCTGAGAAAACCATAGCTTCTCAGTGTTAATATGCTCACCAAAGGTTTTTTCTCAATAATTAACTAAGAATTGTACATCAGCGTTAAGTTTACAGTTCGATTTAAAAGCATTTTCAACCTTTCTAAAAATTCCAAGGTTATTACTTGTCAGTTTGTTTAAAACAATTCGGGAATAAAATTTCGTAATAGCACTAATCAGTGTATTAAAATTGTCGACAACGTTTCGGCATAAAACACTTGCCATCTTCAGGTCTAAAATAATATCTGTAAACATAAGAGAAACAGTAAGTCTAATTTTGTCAAAATACTAAGATGATTACCTAACGATTTTGATTGCACAATGAGGATACAGATCACAAGAAATGATCGCAGTCCAAAATGTATAAATATCACAGTCAGGATTTTATGTCTCACAGTCAAATTTTGTAGAGTAAGTTCCACAGATGTCAACGCAGCAATAACAACCTCGCTCTAGCACCACTTTGTTCGAAGTGAAGGTTACCCGCCGGTGCGCCCCTTATATAGGCAACGCCCTACTTGAAACTTCTAGATCAATATAATTTTAAAATGTTGAAACCTTGATCGTACTTCACATTTATGTAAGGATTATTTTGTTTAATGCTGATTGCTTCCGCTGTTTTTAGATCGATGACATTGTGGTTGCACAGAGGAAGGCTGTGATGCCTCCTACATTGGTTATACGACAAATGCCCTACTGAAGCGGTGTAAGCAGCACCGATACAGTTCAAGCAGCATTTATTCCCACTATTCATACGAACATCACATGAATGCTCCTCCAGCCGATATTCTAATTAATAGTTTCTCAATTATTTTTAGCCACCACAATGTCATCGATCTGAAAATAGCGGAAGCAATCAGCATCAAACAAAATAATCCTCACATAAAATGTGAATTACGATCAAGGTTTCAAAATTTAAAATTATATTGATCTAGAAGTTTTCAGTAGGGCGCTGCCTATATAAGGGGCGCACCGGCGGGTAACCTTCACTTCGAACAAACTGGTGATAGAGCGAGGTTGTTATTGCTGCGTTGACATCTGTGGAACTTACCGTATAAAATTTGACTGTGTGTTACATAAAATCTTGACTTTGATATATATGCATTTTTGACTGTGATCATTTCTCGTGATCTGTATTCTCGTTGTGCAATCAAAGTCGTTAGGTAATCATTTTAGTATTTTGATAAAATTAGACTAAATGTTTCTCTTATGTTTACAGATATAATTTTAGATCTGATGATAAGTGTTTTATGCCGAAACGTTGTCGACAATTCTAATAGAGTGATTAGTGCTATTACGAAATTTTGTTCCCTAATTGCTGTAAACAAACTGACAAATAATAACCCTGGATGTTTCAGGAAGGTAGAAAAGGCTTTTAAATCATTAATTAACGGAAAATGATGGTAAAACATTAAATGGTAGCTAGTGTACCAAACGTGCATAGAAAACGTCACTTAAGACAACATGCTTAGATTACGTTCTTTTAATAAAGCCTATATTGCATCAGAGTAAAAATTACTCGATGTGACTCAGTGAAGGCATACGAGTTAAGTGAACTGCAGTAAACTCATTGCTATGAAGCGCTACCTGGCGGCGTAGTGATTTCAGTAGTCACCGAAGACTCAAGGTCTGCTCCGTCCAGCACGCGGGTGAGGGTGATGGTGAGATCCGTGCAGAGAGGTAGACTGCCCTGTACCAGCCCGGGCCCTGAGGCATAGACAGACCCGCCCTCGAAGTCCAGGCGGTAGGTGAAGTTGAAGCAGAAGGGGGCAGGGGGTTGATATCAGTGAAGGCGAGCTGAAAGTTTTCAAAGTCTACCTCAGAAACAGCGAAGTCCGTGAGCTGCCAGGGGTCTCCTGCACATGTACATTTCATTGGTTATTTCGGACAGTTGATCTAACGGAAAGAATGAGTGTGACGACCAAGATATTGCGAGGGGAAGCGTTAATATTAGATGATAGTGTGCATGGTAATTGAACCTTAGTTTCTTATGCATACGTGTAATATCACAGATAAGCCGTCGGGCTCAGAAGACCTATCATGTTACAAATACAGCACTCTGAGAGTGCTTACCTCCGTCAAGCAAGGCAGCGGTAATGGAATATTCGACTTGGTTTTGAATCAAGATTTAATTTGCATCACGACCAATACCTAATCATTTGTTTCTTTCGGCATTTATAACAACTTCTGTAATAGTCCTTAATATCCGCTCATAACTTTTTGAATTGTGTTGCTGACAAACATTCTGAGAAATATTAGTTAAACTCAGGAACAGATCACTCGACCATCAGCAAATCATTCATGTCTTACAACATTAATAACAATGCCAGTAAAATTAATAAATATCCATTAATAACTTTTGAGTTATTTTACGAACAAGCATTAAACCAAACGCAGAGAAAAACAAACGAATGGACATTGGACAGGTCGTAACAAAAACTTGGCGAAATACTCTTCGTGATATATCTAACAACTAATGCAGTTATCATAAAAATCCATTCATACGTTTTTCAGTACCACACTAGGAAAAAAAAGGCACATAAAATACAGAGACGGATGAATAGATATTCACCCAAAGGGATTCATCTGTCTCTCCTAACAATGCCTGTAAATTTCGTTAAAAGCCGTCCATGGTATTTTAGGTGTCTTGGTAACAGACAAAGAGACAGACTGGTAGATAAACGATAAAACGACAAGTTTGACGAAAACATAACCTCCTTGGCGGACGTTGCATAGAGTGCCCACGTAATCGATCATGACATAGAAGAACTTACGATGAAACATCTTCATTGATCATACTTTCGTTACTAATATGCTTTTGAAGGATACGCTACATCGGCCAACTCATATTGTCATAAGATACGGGTGCTTTGCATTTCAGCTCATCCGAACAGCATGCACAATCCTTCTTTCCCTTAGATGGCATACAAAAAAAGTTCTATAAGCGAATAGCGAAGTATAACCGTAACGAATTTCCAGCTGCTTACCTTCTATACAGAGTGATAGTTTGGTACACGTGAATTTTCTGTACCCTAGCAAAACTTCTTCGTCTAAGATAGAAATGCAAACTGAAAGAAAAAAATGTTGCTACAGAGCATCGTAAAATTCGCTTCTCCTGCTCTTCGTTGATCACCTGATCAATTATCAGGTCGAGCACTGAGATTATTATTGCAACTTCAAACCCGGTCACTACAAGCAAGTAGAACAAACCAAATGACGCATTTTGCAACACACTGAAGCCCCAAAAGCTACTAAAGAAAATCCAACAAAACTCCATCAACAGCTGACTTGAACGCCTGCAGGCCAATACGACCGAAAGCCGATTCCGGCAATGAATTTCAAACCCCAACAGCCCATGGCTCGAAGTACCGACTTAACTGACGAGTTCTGCATCGAACACTCTCCAAAGTGAAACAGTGCACATCAACCGCAGCCCGTGTAATCCTCCTAGAGACGTTGAGGCCAGGGACAGAAAAATGCAACCAATGATTTGTATTGTTGTACAACATATACACATACAAAACATCCGGCCTCCTCTATCCTGTGGGACAAATACGACAGATCGTTTTCGATGCACAGCCTGCTGACTGAACTAACAAGTCGGCCCAGCAAACGCAAGTGACTGTCAGCAGCTGAAGCCAGACCGGTGCGCAATGTCATCTGTCTTCAAATGCGGATGCTGCTGTTAAAGTGCCCGATACCGACCGACTATCATAGACTTGGTCCTACTAGCATTCAGCTGCATTCTCCAGGCCGAGCACCATACACTAATGCGCGATAGAGAACAACTATAAATTCGACAAGGGAGGGGGGGGGGCGTAAGATTCAG
>LQNS02277243.1:489059-502626 GCA_001587735.2 Parhyale hawaiensis | reverse complement strand
AGGTGATTGAGTGGACTCTAGTTTGTGCCGTTCAGTGATTGCATAGCCATGTAAAATAACAATAATAAAAGCAGTTACTATTAACGTGATGTTTCACTGAGTTTCCCCAGAGGTAAGAGAAGAAAAATGTGTTTGATATTCAAAAAAAAAACGTAAATCTGAGAAACATAGTCAAAAAACGGTGCTAATACAAGTTACCTCTAAGACTTAGGATCGATAGCGCACTGGAGGAAGGAAACCCAATCCTTATATAATAAAACGCTCCGTGTATGTATTTATTTAGTGTCCGTTTTGAGGGAAGTAGATGGGCAAAAAAATACGGCAGGTTGCAGACTTTCTGGAGCTATCACGAAAGTTTGAACCAAGCTAGGGAGGAGGTGCAAGTAGTTGCAGATAGAGAACTTAATGCTCTTTCGATTCACTTTTGTCCCGTTGCTGTAGGTCTAGCGGTTTCTTCACAATTAGCCCAAACGAATGAAAATGCTTAAATTTTGGCCTCCAGGTGTCATTTTGTTTTTTTTTTGCGATTTTTCGGGTCAAACCAAACATTTTTGGCAAACCAATTAGCTTTTTGTAAAAGTCATGAATGGCGACTGCTGATTCTCATCCTTTTATCTGATGATACTTCTTGCTTGAAACACCTATTGAAATCGCAACACCATGAATGTAGCTTCTGGAGTACGATTTTATCCTTTTTTTCCTCTCAGGTCACGACGGATAAATATCGGCAGATGGTCAACAAAGTGCTCTGAAAGGGGTGGTTTTTGCCGGGCAGTAGACAACTATTTCTTCTTGTTTACTGTCATTCACTTCTTCTTCTACAGCAGCATTATTTCCGTTCAAAAGGGGAGTTGCTGAAGCAGATCCTGCTATTCTATGTATTTCTGTCCATTACCATATGCTCCTTCAGCTCCATGCCACGCATATCATCCCTCACACTGTTGTTCTATGAAGGTGCGAATTTCGTTTCATAGCCCATAACTTCAGTATTTCAGTGAAGCAGATATTTAAGCTTTCAAGACGGAGTGCAGGCATGCATACAAGCTGACTGGAGCTACATTCAAATTTATTGTAGTGTTTCAGTCAAGATTTTTTTCTGCCTCTCAATAGTGAAGACTCACACCTAATCAAGAAGGAAGGTCGGGAACGTATAAGTAGTAAGAAACTACTACAGTCTCAAGATCGAAGACCTACCACGAATGCATGAAGAGAGATGAATCGTCTATCCCATACAGTCAGGAAAGACTTGAAGCAGAAAGGTTACAGAAGTGAATGAGAGCTGCTGATGAGCGTGAGCTGGAAAATGAGGAAACGACCAGTCAGAGAAAAAAAGCCCGAAAGTTGAGAGCATGACAAAGGATCAACGAAAAAATGAAGCAAGTCAGAAAGAGAAGATTCCGAAACGGCCTATTTTAATAAAAAAAATATCGATTATTGAGTGAATTTTTTCCTCACGGGTTTATCAGTAAACAAAATAATTTCCGAAGCCCCTCTTGGTGATATGGATTCATGAAGTGAATGCTAGTTTCTACAAAAAATTTCAGTTGAACATGTGTGTGTGTGTGTGTGTGTGTGTTTGTGTGTGTGTGTGGGTGTGTGTGTGTGTGAGAACCTTACAGTAGCTAGGTTTACCACATTCACAGGTAAATTAGATTAAATATATAAACCAACAATCTGAAAAGGTTACATAGCATTTAGGACATTGTTGAAGAGAAATAGCGTAATGAGAATTCGAAATTCGAGAACAAAAAGTAAAAGAAAATTGAATGTTAGTTATCAGTTTTTTATCGGCAGATGATCTTTGTCGATAATTTTCCAACGACAGTAGACAATTATTTCTCTGGTTTACTGCTTTTCTTTATGGAGCAGATTTCAACTTTATAGGCCAAACCCTCAGCACTTCAATAGAGCAGATATATGAGTTTGAGAGACAGTATTATGTCTACGGTACGCTCACAATTGCATATAAGCTCACTGGAGTTGCATTCAAATTTATTGCATTGTTTTACTCAAGATCTACTCTGTCTCTCACTATGGACTACGCACGTTTAAGAAGACGGAGACTTGAATGTAAAAGAAGACCGAGACCACTACAGTTTAAAAAAAAAACTTGATACCAATAAGAGAGATGAAGCGTCTATGTGACACAGTCTCAAGAGAGACTTGAAGCAGATAGCTTACGGAGGGATTGAGAACTGCTGATAATTGTGATCGGGAAAATGTTGAGACCGTGAAGAAAAGAGCACCTAAGAATGGGAGCCCGCCAAAGGATCAACGAAGGAAATGAAGAAGCAAGACAGATTAAAGAGATTCCGCACAAGGCTATATTATGAAAATATATCGATTATTGCAAGAATTTCTTCACCTGCGGGTCCACTAGCACGTAAGTAAAGACGCTTGTATGCGCGCATACATAGATTGAATACAAATGGGGTATTGATGCATTGGTTTGATGGAACCTTTTTACATTGAAAAATTGGAAGATACTGAAGCACAAAATTTATATTCTTTGCTCTGAGCTTATGTGGATATTCAATTTCAATGCTATCACAAGTGGAAGCCAAATCCATTCAATTCAGAAACTTCCTGGTAAATTATATTGGGAAAATTTTGTCTAACACGTTGTCATGGAGCACTGGTCTTAGGGTCTGCGTGCACAATGGTCTCTCGGGTATTTCGTCGATACGCCGCTATAGCCCGAAGAATTTATTGTCAACTGCAGCTACACAGTCGCTTGGGCCAAAGTAGATATTCACTTGCTGCATAAATTTGCACACGTAAGTTTCCTGGGCGTTGTGGGAGTCAAGGCGACTTTACCTTGAACGGGAACTCCCGAAATGAGCTATGTCTTTTCTATCGCGAAAGCAGGGCGTGCTGTTCAAAGCCAGTGCTCAAGGTAAAGACAGTCAGGGCTCTCGGAAAGAACAGAGAGATAAAAGAGGTGCATCAATGGGTGATTCTAAAGGCAAGATTGGATCCTTCACTCCCTAACATACTTCAAATAAAACAGTCCAATCGGTCAACAGTCCTGTGGTACGCACCGGAGTAGGGGAAGCTGTAGACCACCACGCCGTCAGCAGAACAGCCAAGAGTGGGTGGGACGGTGTAGCTCGACACATGGCACTGACCGTCACGAAGAAAGAAGGCGGAATACCCTGCACGATAGACTAGGGTAACTCCTCCAATACAAACTGAAGCAAGAATATGGTTAGGTTCTTACATGCAAGGTGAGGTACTAATAGAGGAGATTGGCCATCGATAATAACAGATGCCCATCGGTATCGTTATTTGTTATTTCTCGCCACTTGCGTAAATATTCCCTCTGGTATTAATCATTCATGGCAAGCTTTCTGGAAACTGCTTGAATCCCTCTAGTGGGGTCAGTATTTTGAAACCACGACCGCCATGTGTGCTACATACGGTTCACAGTGTCATAGGAATATAATTATTTATTTTTACACACATGGTTAGGTCTCAAATTTGATTTGAGCAAAGTCCGTTTGACTTCACTTCTAAAGAAAATAGAAGAATCGGGCAGGCTCTACGGCTCCGACCCGTTCAATCGCGTATTAAGCTTTGGCTCTCCCCCTGTGAGATTTCCAAGAAGTCAATCTTGCTTGTTAAAAAATTGAGTTTTCAGTCGAATCATCATGCGGCTTGCTTGTAATAACTGCGATACGAATAAAGAAACGACACCAAATTTGCTGTCTGCAAACACACTAGTCAAGTAGAGGAGGTTTGCTTAGAGCATTTTTAACTAAAAAATCGAACGGGCCCTTGAAATGCCGGTGTACTTGCTTCCGTTGATATTGCACTCTGGGATTGTTCGATTTCAACGCGGAAGGATACCAACCCCATCAATGTTTCCAACGTTCCCCGGTCCCTAAGAGTGGATTCTCTTCCGTATGTCAAAGTCCAATCTGTTATCAGGGATTTTAAGACCCAAATCTACCAATCTTCTCTGCTCCCTAGAGATGGACATCCTACACAATGGTAGTGCCCTGCTTTAGAATCGAGAATACAAATACACACCAGCGGTGGAAGCAGCGGCGAAGCATAACATGAGCAGATCGTCCACACCGAAGAAAGGTGTTTTAACCCCTTCCGACAGAGATGGTTGCAGCAGACAGTCAATGAGTCCCTCGTCCACGATCCGACGGTGGTAAGTGTCGCCACTGGCAGCCTCCAGCGACTGGAACGCTACTTCCACTGTCACTTTCTTGCATGTATCAGGGAAGGCAGGACCCGATTTTGAGACCTCCAACTGAATGGAAAACCAAAGAGGCACTACGGTAAATGCTTTTCACTACGATTTGCTAGTCGGAAACCTGAAATTTCCACAAAACAAAATGTCCTATAGAGTTTGATTTTACGTTTCTGCAACATGGAAGGCACTGTCTGTGATATTCCATTGTTAGTTTTCCGGGTTGCACATACGTTTTTCCAGCATAGTTAGGCGCATAGCCACACAATTAAAATTTGTCCTTCTACCTAACATGATCTTAAATAACCTAATTCAGAATTCAACTAAAAATTCAGGTCTCCAGCATCTTATTAATATAAAATAGGCATCAACTCTCTTAATTAATTCTAGCCGTTAATTTCAAACTTTCGCGTCACTGGGTGGTGAAACGATTGGTAAAAGTGTCATTTCTTCTGCAGTTCTCTGTAAACTTTATCATAAAAATAATAAAACAAATATAACAGGCCTTGAAAAAAATACGACACTGAAATTGTAACTAACCCATCATTTTGCTGTATTATACAGTGGATCAAGTATTGTCATTTTCCTTTCTCTCAAATATACACATTATTTTCGTACAAACTAGTATGTCGCCGAAGGTGTTCACAAATATCATATACATCGACCAAACTGCAGATAGAGGCACATTAATAGTGGAATTTTTATCGGTGGGCGTTTGTATAAAAAATATCGGCAGGTCTGAAGTGTACGAAATAAAACACGTTTTCCGAAAGATAAACGGTGCCAAAATTTTCGTATGCCTCCACCAACCACCCTGTATTGAGAAGCTAGCGGAAGATTCAACTGGCCCGTGAAAGGTTAGGAAGGCAAGAATAGTTTCAGCAATTATCCAATAGGAGCTCATATATCAAAGGATGACTATTTAGAATATTAGCATGTCGTGGCTTTAGCTGTTAGGAGGGCTCTATTCATAAACCGAATACACTCATGATCAAAAGTTTGATATCACTTGGAAATGTTAAAAATAACGTTTTAGTGATCAAACTACTCTTTCGACAGGGGATCAGTAATTACTTAAAACAAATGGTGAGAAAGAGAAAAAAAGATGCTGTAGCAATTTGTCAGGAAATGCACATTTTCATCAGATAATGATTTTTTAGTACATCATAATTGTGACTACAAGCAAAATCGCTGGTAATCTTTCGACAATGACGTTGATGTGAGCAAAGTTTGGAATTACTAAAGAGCACTGCCCCTTTTCTTGGTGATAATACAAAAATTGTATGTTGCAAACTGAAAATGATGGTTTCTGTAAGGGTTAAAGGAATGTTGTCCCATCCCCTGAAGATGGCATCAAGAAGTGCGTTTACTGTCATAAAATGTATACCATTTCCGTGAACATCTCTGGCCCTCCATTCCTAAAGAAATTCTATTGAGCTTAGTTCTGCGAACATGCTGGGTGACGTAAAACAGGGACTCCATTTACTTGAGAGAGGGCCGTAGTCTCTCGGGAGCGGTGGACTGCTGCATTATCCTTATATAAAAACTATTCATCATGACGTAAACGAGGGCCCCGTCGACATAGATGATCTGTGCAGCATCACTGACATGCCGACATAACCACCAGCTGCTTGACGATCCTGCACCTCCTGAAGCTTTTTTGCTCTTTTATAGGAAAAGGCATGCTACACTATAATGGAGCCTCCACCGCTGTGATGTTTGGAAAAAAGTCAGGAGAAATCTCTTTGTCATGCCAATACCGTTGAGTCATTGGTACCATTGAGATTGAATTTTTTTCAAGTAGAACCAAAACTTTGACAATTTTTCAAAGCATGATGTCTAGTGCTCTCGAGCAAACTAAACTGTAAGCGGGTCTCAGTGATGTTTCTGTTCTTCAAACCCTTTCGTCGGAAGTGCCACCTGATGTTGATTGAACTGCAGTCAGTATCTGCAAGTGGCTTGATTTTACTGGAAAACCGTCTTCTGTCTTGAACAATGTCTATGGAGAGCTCAGACTTAGCAGCATTTTCTCCCACTTGGCGGCCGATCTAAACAATATTTAGAGGAACTATTCAAATGTTAAAACAAACGATTAATTTATGTTGCTGATCCGTCAGCCAGTTTTTCTGTTATCTGCTTGTCCCCAGGCAATAGGACTCAGAAGTTATGGGTGAATATACAATGGAAATGGAAAGGAACTGTTAGGAGCGTCACAAAGAACAACTGAATGAGATGGTAATGATAAACCTTTCCGTTTGTTCGTTTGTCTGCCAATGTTCCTTTGTGTTAACAGTACGTTGCTTCGCGGACGCTAGCGCTCTGTGAATGCAGCTATATCAGTCTCCATTAAAAAAATTGCATCATCGTCAGCATTTTCAAAAAATATGGTGCATAAATCCTCGAAGACCTGATGATACATCCTACTTTTACTTTGGCTGAGTGAAGTGCAAGTGGAGTCCGCTATAGACAGGTGATTTAAGAATATTTTTTACCTGAAATTGAAGAAAGCAACCCATGAAAATACATTTTTTTCTAACATGATGGAACTAGAGCTCATACAGCAGGAGCAACAATTTCTTGTTGAAGATAATTTCCCCAAAAATATTGATTTCTCGTTTCGGCGACATGTTGTGGCCACTCCGATCTCCAGATGTAAGCGCTCCTGATTTTTCTTTCGGGGGATACTTGAAGGCAAGAGTCTACACTGATATGAATGAAACCTTGCAGCAGCTGAAAAGAAGCATCAGCAACGAGATCAACAACATTTCAAGAGAAAGTAATGAACAGCACCGTTGCAGGAGCTCGCGATCGCTTGGTCAAATTAGGGGTCACGTAGAGGATGTTGTTTTCCATACTTAAATGTATTGCATTATTCTAATATAAAACTGTAAATTCTCCTTTCCTTTGAAAAAAATCGCTCTACCAGTTTTAAGTTTACCTTTTCATGCTGTACATACCGGGTCTTGCAAAAGTCCTGACCTATTTTAATAATTTGCCATCCGAAGTTCGTAAAAACTTTGTTTATGGTGCACCATCTTGCTGAAACTTTAATCTCCATCTGACGATTTTTCTGATCCAAGGAAGAACTTTTGTGGCCATGATATCCCAACGTATTTAGCCCCTGTCAACTTCTAACTGCACTTGAACCCCACTGGAGGCATTTTCTCTCCATTGCAGGCCACAACGGCAAGCATCATCACAGAGGCCGGATGCTTTGTTGTGGAGACATAACGAACATCAGAGATGTCTTTGCCAAACCTCACAACTTCATCGTTTTGTTTGTTGAAGACAGGATCCACTGTGAAGGTCTTCTCATGTGAGAAAATGATAACTCGCTTTCCATGACTTTTCAAGTCGTTAAGAAGACGGGAACATCGATCTTGGCGCTTCTTAACCATGTCAGCAATTAGCCCCCGGTATTGACTGAGCAATCGCGAGCTCTTGCATCGGTGCTGTTCATTACTTTCTCTAACGTCGCTGTTGAAATGTTGTTGATCTCCTGGCTGATGTTTCTTTTCAGCTGCTGCAAGGTTTCATCCATATCAGTGTAGACTCTTGCCTTTAAGCATCCCCCGAGAGAAAAATCAGGAGCGCTTAAATCTTGAGATCGGAGTGGCCACAATATGTCGCCGAAACGAGAAATTAATCTTTTTTTTTTTAAATTATCTTCAATAATTGAATTGTTGCGCCTACTGCATTAGCTGTAGCTCCATCTTGTTAGAAAAAACATATTTTGTGTGTTGCTGTCTTCAATTTCAGGTCACAAACATTGTTGAATGATCTGTCTATAGCGGCCTCCACTTGCACTTCACTCAGCTACAGTGACAGTACGGCGTGGCATCACGTCTTCGAGGATTTTTGGACCATATTTTTCGAAAATGCTAATGATGATGCAATTTGTTTTAATGGAGACTGCTATAGCTGGATTCACAGAGCGCTAGCGTCCGCGAAGCAGAGTATTGTTAGCACAAAGGAACCGTGGCAGACATACGAAGAAACGGAAAGATTTTTCATTACCATTTCATTCAGTTGTTCTTTGTGATGCTCCTAACAGTTCTTTTTAATTTGTTGTATATTTACTCATAACTTCTGAGTCTTATTGCTAGGGGACAAGCAGATAACAGAAAAACTGGCTGACGGATCAGTAACATAAATTGATAGTTTCTTTTAACATTTGAATAGTTCCTCTGAATATTGTTTAGAGCGGCCGCCAAGTGGGAGAAAATGCTGCTAAGTCTGAGCTCTCCATAGAAATTGTTCAAGTCAGAAGACGGTTTTCCAGTCAAATCAAGCCACTCGCAGATACTGACTGTAGTTCAATCACCATCAGGCGACACTTTCGACGAAAGGGTTTGAAGAACAGAAAGAAAGCATCACTGAGATCCGCTTACAGTTTGCTCAAGAGCACCAGATTTCATATATTGAAAAGTGGTCAAAGTTTTGGTTCTGCCTGAACACCAATGACTCTCAACGGTATTGGCATGACAAAGATTTCTCATGACTTTTGTTTCAAGCATCACAGCGGATGAGACTCCGTTTCAGTGTAGGATGCCTTTTCTTATATATGATCAATGAAGCTTTAGGAGGCGCAGGGTCATCAAGCAGCTGGTAGTTATGTCGACATGCCAGTGATGTGCACAGATCATCTATGTCGACGGGGCCCTCTTTTGCCTGATGATGAATGGTTTTTATACAAAGATAATGCAGCACTCCCCTGCTCCGAGAGACTATGGCCTTCTTTCAAGTAAATGGAGTCTCTGTTTTACGTCACCCAGCATGTTCCCAGACCTACGCTCAAAAGAAAATTTAGGGGGGTGGAGGGCGAGATGTGTTTACGAAATGGTACACATTTTGTGACAGTAAACGCACTTCTTGACGCAATCTTTAGGATCTGGGACAACATTCCTTTAACCTTATTGAAACCATCAGCTCCAGTATGCAACTCTTGCCCACACAAAAGTTTTGGTATTATCACCAATAAAAGAGGCAGCGCTCTTTAGTAATTTCAAACTTTGCTCACATCAACCTCCTTGTCGAAAGATTACCTGCGATTCAGCTTGTGAATTTACAATTATGATCTAGTAAAAAATCATTATATGATCAAAATGTGCATTTCTTAATAAATTGCATCTTTTTCCTCTTTCTCACCTTTTGTCTTTAGTATTTACTGATCCCCTGTCGAAAGAGTAGTTTGATCACTAAAACGAGTTTCGATTTAGCCCCAAAACTTTTAGTTCCACGTCCTTTAATTGGCCAATTGCAACCTTGGTTTTGAATTGTATCATTTTTTTCTGCAACACCAGTGCCAACTTCCAAAAGGCGAGCTACGTAGAGGCGTACTCATTATCTGAGATTCAGTTTATAAATTTTTACGTATATTAAACACTGTCTGTGATGATATGTAACGTTTATTATCATTTGAAGCTCCTTTTACAATGATTTAATAACTTGAAAATCAGGAAATATATTGTGGCAGTCCATTAAAATTCACTTGTTTTCTTTTATTGCGGCAGTATTCAGAGAAAACGGATTGAGATATTGAGGCGTGTTGTATTGAAAGTCTAGGTGGTGTTGGTATAAGCTCCGGTGAAACGCCCTTTCGCTCATAAATATGGGTTCTAAACGACGCTTACCCAGTGGAATAAGTGAAAGCCTCACTCTTTAACATTGCCGGCAGAGCTATATTTGCGCCGTTTTTTCAGGCAAGAAATGTAAAAAAAAAAAGAAACAGCATGAGGCCAACTATGCATCAGCCATGAGATATTCTCTTCATTTTCGTATATCAGTTGATCGCAGTGCTTGCAAGCAAAGACAGTGTTGACAAACAAAGTTGGTTTTTGTTTAGCTAGAACTCTATAAATTTTGTGGTTTTCGTCAGTGGTACCTAATCTGGAGCACATTGGATGTGGGGTAGCATACGTGACACCGGCAGTTTGATTGCAACCCGCCCTACACGTACAGTGACCTAATTTTACTTAACAGGACTTGATTTGCATCACCTCATACCTACAAGGGACCCTGATCTATGTCAAGGACTTTTTGTATACCCCATATTTCAACAAAATGCCACATGCAGAAACCCCTTTTAGTGCGTTTGGGAACAAGTTAACAACACGTTATTGTGGAAAATCCAGGTTTCCATTTTCCAATACAAACTTGGGACGCCACATTATGCGCGTGGAAAAGAAAGTGATAACAATAGTTAACTCACTGTAGCTGGGGAGAAAGAATAAATAGCGTACAATAAGGGGCCTTCAAAACTGTGTCAACGTGGAGAAGACCTTTAAACGTATATCTCCTCACGGAGCACTTCATTACTATCAATGAAGTTATCAATGGGCAGCTAGGGTTAGCTATAGAAGTCCGATACGTGGACTTCGGCAAGTATGTTCAGACATCCTTGCAAAAAACCGGCTTGATGTAAATCACACCTAGCAAGATACAGAGCTGATTTCACCGATAGATATTTGCATGCAAGCGAAAACGGGCCCCTGAATGTAGAAAGTCAACCGGAAAAGTGCATCTATTTAAATCAAATATGTTAAATTGGAACTGCAGAGGTTGAATGCTGCACCCTATGTGTACGAAGTAGTAGCACTTCAAGATTTCCTTAGTATGATGGAACTCACCTCAACAGCTACGCCTCCTGACAACGTCATCTGCAAAAAAAAATATATATATATAAACATGTATATAGATATATGAGTAGTTTGGGAGCAGCCATCGTTCAAACATGTTCGGTTGAAAATAATGCCGTAGCGTAGGTTAACAATAGTTTTATTTACTCTTTCTTACTGTCGTAGCTTTAAAACAAGGTTGTCAACTTCTAGTGCGTGAAAAAGTTGGCCGGTACTGAGGTCGTCGTACGCTGGCTGTGCAGAGGTAGTGGCTTCCAATGGAATCGAAGTGCTGCGATTGTTGCGACACGTTTCAACCTTGGCGAAGATCATCATCATGCTTGTTGCAAGAGCTTGTTATGTGCGTTGGGTGGAAGCAAATTAAAATCTGATTTGGTGAAGGAAGTTGTGCCATACACATAAGTTTCTTAGCGCGTAGTGTGTAGCTGGCTAGTTGCTGCTTGGTGCGCAGCTTGTGAGAGGAACCAATCACGCGCCAGGATTGGCCCTCACTGCTGCGGCTGGTAGCTCTCCGTGTAACTTTAGTAAACGGCTGGTTCCTGTGCTTTGCACATTGATGATAGGTTTCAGATTGCGCATCAGGAAGGATTCGATTATTGGGAGGCGTAGGCTGTCGTTCTTCTGGTGAATTTTTTTGGTGCCGTATACGAGCATTTCTCTAGTAAGCTTTAAATCGTGATGTTGTTGCGAATGTGCTTTTATACCGCCTGATGATAAATGAAGGGTGAGCCGCCGAGATAGTGTGGTGGTGGTCATGCCTACGTATGAGGTTTTCTGGAGCTTGCAGTCTCCAGTTTCACAGGTAAACTCATTCACGACGTTGGTTCTTTTCAAGTCTTGCTTTTCACTGTATGGGTTGTTGCGCATGACGAGGCTGTTGATGGTTGGGCTTTTGTAATAGATGTTCAGTTTCAGGCTGTCATTGTTATTGATGCATCTCGTGTTTGATATTACGATGTGCTTGAGGATCTTCTCGTCGGTTCTGTAGGCTTTGGGCATTTGATTTTCAAAAAAGACGGTATGATATTCCCAGAGTTTATTTCTTGCCTGTTGTTGACGACATTGTCGATTTAGTGTCGCAAAATTGTGTCAAACTGCTTGCTGAAATATCCGTTGTTGGAGTTTGTTTGATTCTCTGTACTGATTGGTTGAAAATGTTCCATATGGACGAGAGCTTGTTGCACCTGTGTATTAGTGTCTTGACGGTACTGTACTAGTAACGTTGTGGGCATTCACTTGCTGCATTCAAATAAATTCGTGCACTTGTAGGTTTCCGGTAGAGAGACGTAATGAACCGGTTGTGACTGCCATCAACTGCAACGTCGAGGAAATTTAATTTGCTATCAATGCTGAGTTCTTGAGTGAAGTTGAGGACCGAGTCTGCTTGCAGTAGTTGTTGGTTGCTGTCGATGATAAGGAAACAATCAACATACCTGCAATAAACAGTTGGTTTCTTTCTGGATTATTGTTGATGACTGTGTTTTCGACGCTGCAATATAAAAGTTCGCGAAGGTAACCAGGAGGGGTGAACCCATAGCCACGCCATCCATCTGTAAGTACAAACTGCCGTCAACGTGGGTGAATGGAGATTTGGTGGTGAAAGCCAATAAAAGCTTCTTCAGGAGTCCGCGTTCGATCGGTGGAGGTGGCAGGGTTTCATGCGCGTAAACTGCGTTGCAAATGATGGACACTGTCTCTTGTACTGATAGATTTGTGAAGAGCGACTCAATATCCAGTGATGCAATAAAGCCCTGCGGCTCTGTGGCCCGGACGATGTTGAGAAATTCTTCTGTTGACGTTACCATGAATTTGCTGTCACAACCGGTTCATTACGTCTCTCTATCAGAAACCTACGAATACAGGAATGTATTTGAATGCAGTAAGTGAATGCCCACAACGTTACAAGGGCAGTACCGTCAAGGCGCTAATACACAGGTGCTACAAAATCTCGTCCACATTCAAGCTTTTCAACCAATCAGTACAGAGAACCGACGGGAAGATCCTCAAGCACATCGTAAGATCAAAGACGTGATACATCAATAACAACGACAGCCTGAAACTGAACATCTATTACAAAAGTCCAACCACCAGCAGCCTCGTCATGCGCAACAACCCAAACAGTGAAAAGCAAGACTTGAAAAGAACCAACGTCGTGAATGAGTATACCTGAGAAACTGGAAACTTCAAGTTCCATAAAACCTTATACATAGGCATGCCCACCACACTATCCCGGCGGCTCACCTATCATTTATCATCAGGTGGTGTAAAAGCACATACGCAACAACATCACGATTTATAGCTTACGGAAGAAATGCTCGTAACTGGCACCAAAATAATTCACCAGAAGAACGACAGCCTACGCCTCTCAATAATCGAATCCTTGCTGATGCGAAATCTGAAACCTATCATCAATGGGCAAAGCACACCGGTGAGTGGCGTGAAGAGAGGATAAAATTAGACGATAGTGGGAGAGTTGTTAGTAGGTAGAGAGGAAAATGGAAGAAAGGTGAAAAATAGGAAGAGAATGAATGACCGGGCAGAGCCGGTTTAGTTAGGGTAGGTTATTCAATTAGATTACTGAGTGGTTTGCAGTTGGAAAAATAAAGGTCGTCAGACCTTTGTGATGTAGATTGATCTGTTTTGTTGTGAGTGGTTGTGTTGTGGGTTATCTGTAGAGTGGTTCAATGTTGTGTTGTGCTGATTGTCTGCTGGATGGCCAATTGTG
>LQNS02277243.1:432928-443110 GCA_001587735.2 Parhyale hawaiensis | reverse complement strand
GGAAGGAGCCCCGGGCCCTCCGGTGGGGGCGACTGGCATGGCAGCAGGGAGCCCGACGGGGATGGCAACTGTGGTCGGCTGGCGTGGGGCTGGAGCAGCGGCCTGCGGGACGGCTCGTGTCGCGGTCCCCTCCCAGCCGCCTGCAGGCTGCGGCCGTAGCGCCTCCGCTACGGCCGGCGCCTGCGGGCGCAGCCTCAGCCGTGCTGACCATATATAGGGATAGCCACATACAGCGGCCACTGGCCATATATTGCCGCATACAGCGGTGGCCTGGCATACATTGCCACATACAGCGGTAGCCTACCATACATTGTCACATACAGCGATTGCCTGCCATACATTGCCACATACAGCGGTGGCCTGCCATACATTGCCGCAGACAGCGGTGGCCTGCCATACATTGCCGCATACAGCGGTGGCCTGGCATACATTGCCACATACAGCGGCGGCTGGCCATATATTGCCGCATACAACAGCGACGCTTATCAATTTGCGTTAGGGCCTGGCATAAAATATAGAGGGGCTTCGCAACACATACATTCATGTATGCTGCTTGCAAGGTAGCATCACGCCTCCTTGCTGCCACTGGCCATATAGTAATGTAGGAGTTACCACAGTTCTGTAAATGTGGTGTTGATGTTACTGTACTGCGGCCACTATTGATTGTGCGCTCGTACTTTAGTTAAGTTGCCCATCCGCTTGATGTTTTGTTCTTTTCATTTTCTGGGCTCCGTTCTTGAATTGTGTGGTAAAAACGTACCTTAATTGTGTACAATTGAAGTTAATAATTTAGAAATTACGTGTGTACTTTGTTGACAATTTATTGCAAATGGAATTATGTCAAACATTGTATTTGTACTGTAATTATTATGCTAGTGAGATATTAGCCCTCTTGTTTGCTATAAAAGAAAATATGAAAGATTGTATGCCAAGGCCATAGCTTAAGACATAGCCGATTATTTTTCGTTCATTTTAGAATGACGTAGCCTAGATCATCTATCGCTTAGCAAAGAAAACGGGGGCAGCATTTCAATATTTCCAGAACTAGTATTGATCTCCAAAGTTTTGATTTTTAAATGATTTCATTGTCTAAGAATAACATTAGATCTGGAGTTGTTAAATCGGGCGCATCTGTAACCTCCCAGAGATTAATGATACAATAGCTAACCCTCGAGTGTTTTGTTTCGTTTCCTAACTAAGTAACACACAAAAGTCTCGCTGGTGCATAATAGCACAGCCTTGATAAATACTCATCAGGTACACATAAGAGGGTGGCATCAGTACTCATCAGGCGCAGCGTATCACTTAAGTTACAGTAAATACAAAGAACGGGTAACCCTATCATTGCTAACTACATACTCTGCATTGAGGCCCATTGCTTGGCTACTGTTTGGTAATAGTATCCGCTGTTATCGGCTGTGTATCTTACATAGTTTGTAGCCAGGAACTTCGTAAGGTTACTGTAACGTAAGCTGCACAGTTTCGTGAAGAAGTACCGACATCGCGGCTCAAATTTTGTCACTTTCTTATACTGATCTTCACAGCGTTATGATTGAAGTGGCCTGAACCTCCGAATGAAGCAAAGCTAAATAATAGACAGACTCGGATGTTAAATAGAAGAGTAAAAATGCAAAAATTCAGCAGTTACATGGCTGCATTCGTGCCTGCAGCTGTATACGCCTTTAAATTGTATTAATTTCCATTGATTTTTTCAGTTATTTTGCTAACACGCATAAAATTGAAAACGGTTACATACGAACGAACAAACCCACAGATTATTGCTAAAATTCGGTCATTTACTCTTCGTTATATACCTAACAACTCCTGTGAATTTCATAAAAATCCGTCCATAACTTTTTGAGTTATGGCATTGAGAAAAATGAAGGAGACAAACAAACGAACGGATGGATGCATCTTCACCAAAAGTTAATCATCTGTTGCTCCTAACATACCAAGCAATCCCTGCCAATTCCGTGAAAATCCGTCCATAAGTTTTTGAATTATCTTGGTGACCGACAGACTGACAAAGAGACAAACGGACAGACAGACAAAGAGGCAGAGAGACAGACAAACATAAACTCCTTGGCGGAGGTAATAAATAAGCACGAAAATATCGAAACACACGACAGTCATTCTTAAAATTAAATTTTGTGGGTTTAATAGCTTTCAAATTTTCTTGATACGTTACTTTGTTTCTTTACTCTGTTTTTTATCTGGTTTCTACCTGATACATTTTTCCTTGTATTTTGCCTACTTGGTATTTCATACCGTGAGAACAGTTTTTGTGCGTGGGTTTGGTGCTCCTTCTTAGTTCTTTGAATTTAATGTATAAAGGAAGTTGTTTTTCTTTGTACTTGACTTGTTATCGACACTGGACTTGAACCTTTGCTTGTTTCTGTTCATTAATACTCTCAGCATTGGTAATGTTCGATGCTGAATGTTTTTCACCGTTTGATTATATTCTTCTGTGCTTTGTTTAAATTTTTTATTACTTTTCATGCGTGATTTTCCACCGTTTTGGTGAAGCTTACTTCTATGAACTTATTTCTTTCAATTTTTGATTGATTGGCTTTTATTATGGTTTGTCTTTCTTATCTTACTGTTTATTTTAAGATCCCTCATTGATTTTCTTTTCGGGATATTTTTGCCATTTGCATGTAGTGTAATACTTTTCTTTTTGATCTAAGCTTTTCCGATGTTTGTGAAACGCTCTGTATACAGCAGAGCCATGTGTAGCACTCCCACTGAACTCCAATAAAGCAACCTAAAAAGCCAACATGCCACTAATAATGAACGAATCGAGCTGAATGAAGGTTACAAGTTGATAGAAAGCAACAGATTCATAATTTAAATAGATCTTCTCATCCTCCTACTAACCAACTGAGTCCGTTTCACACTGAAGATGTGAAGATATACGTTCCAAATCCGCTACGTTGCATCAAGTGACAGAAACTTGGGCACAACAAAGAGCGATGTTGCTCGGAGATAGAAATCTGCGTCCGTTGTGGTGCTGAGAGACACTAGGGTGACTTTTGCAGCAATGACCACTTTGTGCAAAGTGCAAGGCAGCCCATGCAGCACACGGAATTCTCCATCGACCGTGAATTGGTGCAGGCACGATATGCTGAGCAAGAATGGCGTACAGTTTTGTGAAAAAAGAGGCGGTTCGAAGCAGAAACCTAACCCTTGCACCACTGCTACGGTTGTAGGATCTTCCGACCAAGAAGCTCATTGAGAAAGCGCTCTTGACCAATAAATATGAAAACAGACGCAGTCCCTCCAATATCTGAAACCTACAGCGGCCTCCAACACCACTCAAGCAACTCCGGCTACAGCTATAGGGCCTCAGAAAAGACTTCGTTCGAATCTTGAGGAACCACTGATTCTAGTGCTATCCCGAAAAACAGTGCCAGAACTGGAAATTCCACATCAACAGACTCTAAACTAGCCAGTATCCAAATGACTACAACTCCAAACACACAGAAATTCACTTATAAACATTACCGGGACCGTAGATGACTTGTGGCTAGAACATTTATTCAACACAATTGAGGGTAAAACAAAAAAGTAACTGCAACTCATGCTTACCTTCAAGCTTGTTTACGATGGGCTTTATTTTCTCTGAGCTGGCGTTCGAAAAATGTTACCATTTTGCACTTTTCACTTAGTTTAAACACATTACGAACCGCACCGGACTGCGACACGACGAGCAAGATGACCTTCGCCACACATGTCGCGCCTAGTCACTTCCGGAGTTTTTAGTGTTGCCGTCAGGCAGGCATGAGAATTGGCCATTTGAAATAGTTACATTGAATTTTATAATTAAAATTATTTTACTTCAAATAAGCTCTCAGATTCTAACCTTTTTGGGACAGACTTACATTAAACTTCCTCGACTGGATAACCCAGGTAATGAATCTATTAACAAACAAGACCGAAGCCTGGAGGAGCGAAATCCGCAGAGTCGGAAAACTCGTTCCTATTCTAGATCAAGAAACTAAAACGACCCCCTTTCTCTGCTACACATTTCACAACAAGATGAAATTACCATAGTCTACCAACTAATCTCCTAAAAGGGAGCGAGAAGACTTTCCTCCCAATAAAGTGGATGAAACTGCTAAAGTAGCGTCCATGAGACTGACCACCATCGGACTCACAACAGCTTGAGCATATTCCTGCAATACATGCATAGTAGCAGAAAGGAGCGAGATGCATCTTGATGTCTTCTCCTATCTCAACCTCTATGCTCAATATAATCCAATGGAATGTACAATCATATCATAGAAAATTCAATGAACTGAAAATACTATTAAATACCGAAGAACCTGTTTTTCTATGTTTACAGGAAATCTTACTAAGCTGCCACTTAGCCACTCCTCCGTTTCAGTATTCTCTGATTGCGTCCACCCCCATTCGAACTGACGGCCACGAACACGGGGCAGTTATTTTAGTATTACATAACTGATACCAATATGACCCTATTATTCTCAAATCCAAGTTACAGGCAGCTGCCAATAAAATTTACATTGTTCTAGAATATTAAACAATTTATTCTTTATATAATGTCCTGCTTTGGCAGCTCTAAGCCCGATGAAATTGGCCTGCTCTATACTTGGTATTGGGAGATTTAAACGCTCACGACCCTCTGAAGGGGCCAATACACAGATGTACAAGGGACTTTATTCACGAATATCATAGAAACCCGCAATGAGGGTTTCACTTCTGTACTTTACCCATTTTCCCGAAATCAGACGAGCAACTCAAAGAAAACGCCTATAGTATTTCCTTTGCATGACTCGTCTTCTATAGGAAAAATCGGAAAAGTCAACGGGTCTAAATAACATTCTTTTTTTTTAAATTTCACTTCTCAGTAACAAGTTTTATACATATCGGTACGAAAAATAAAAAAAAAATAATTCGAACCCTTAATCGTGAAATTCCTGGGTAGGGAGAAATAAAAAGGAGATACAAAATTGTAAACCCTATTTGAATGAAACTTTATACAGATATGTAAAATCGTGAAAGAATTCTGGTTAGACTAATGTTTTTTTTCCCACTTTCACTACAGAAAACGAGTAACATGCAGAACCCATTTTGCCGTTCTCTAGAATAACTCGGTTTCTGTGGCAAAAATTGGAAAAAATGATGAGTCAAACCCTCAGTCTTTTCTGATTTTGCACATAAGTACGAAGTTTGATTCAAATTGGTGCAGAAATAAAAAACATATTTTCCGTCGTATTCTCAAATTTCATATCAAGAAATTTGGAGGGTTCAAATTTTATATTTTATTTTACTTCCGATTTCAATGAAATTTGGTACAGATATATGAAATCTAAAAAGAATGTGGGTTAGAATTGTACTTCTGTACTATTCCATTTTTGCCACAGAAAACGAGATATCAAAGAAAATGGAAGCGAAGGCTTTCCTGATAAACTCATTTTTCGACGGCAAAATCTGTCTAGTCCTATATTTTTTTCATCTAATAACATGATTTGGGTCTAAAAAACGGAATTGGCTTCTCTGCAACTTATTTTTTTTCTTTGATCGTCCAAGTATGAGACAAGTGGCAGGGCACTTCTTGAGCAAAATTCGAATTTTTCTTGTTATTTTAGTTATATCAAAAACTATATCGAAAATAAAAAAAAAACAAACGGTAAGTCGTAGAGATTCAAATTCTGCTTCGTTTGATACCATAGTCATCTCTCTAGCTCAAAAACTGTAGGACTAGCTAAGTTTACCCCAACCCCGTTTTTGACGTTTTCTTTGACCAGCTCGTTTCCATAGCAAGGATATGGGAAAAATTTCTAAGCAAACCCAACTTTATTATCGATTTTCCGTACGTGTTCACGTTCCCGCATAACCCCCCCCCCCTTCCCCTGAAAGTAATAAAATTATACGTCTGCTACATTTTATAAAATAGTGACATTCACCATCCGTGGAATTCCACGGGTCCCGCTAGTTATTGGTAACGCTCCAGTACGGCGGTATCCCCATCACCACAGAAGTCCCTACATCAGCATTACCCATTATCCCCTACACAACAAACGAGACTAATCGCACATACCGATCCACACCGGGGCAACAACATGAGCACTAAAATCATTTACCCCAAAGAGCTGCTTCTTTTCTACTCCAAGCCCACGCAAGGCACTCCTTGACACAATCAATCACCCTCACACTTTTCACTGTATTACACCCAACCATCAGTTGTAACCAGTCTAGACCTGTTCTCTCCTACACCACATCTCCTTGCGTACGTCCCACTCTTCCAGTAACATTTCCATCACCTCTCGTTCCTGTGAATATGCTATACACTCCAACATTAAATTTCTACACTTCTATTTTCAACACAGTCACACATCCGGCATTCACCAATTCGTAGCTCATCCCACCTATATGTGCGAGCATGCACACTCAGAGTCTGTGACCGGGCTTGGAACAGCTGGTCTCCACCTCTACTGCAATCATACCAAGCTCCGCACCAGGAAAATTTTTTATCTTTACCACACTAGTGTGTTCTCTTCCATGCCTATCCACCTTATATCTAGTCCAAATTTGAGCATAGGCGTATCAATTTCATTTCTCTACTGCAGTACATTCCAGTCTAGACCTTGGCCTATCTCAACTGTCCACACGCACTCGCCACTTATCCATCGCCAGTCCTGGTTACTGCTGCGCCAACAGTGCGTGCAGGTCACAAACATCAAGTGTGCGTCCACACGCTCGTTGATATTTGCCTTCTCCAGAGAAGTTACGTTTTCGTCGGGTTTGTCTGTCTGTGTGTTATTCTGCCTGTCACTAAGATGACTCAAAAACTAATTGACGGATTTTAACGAAATTAACAGGGATCGTTAAGTACGCTGGGAGGAACAGAATGATGATCAACTTTTGTTGAAGATCCGTTCACCTGTTTGTCTCTGCTTCATTTTTCGCATGCCAGTACCCAAAATGTTATGGACGGATTTCCATGAAATTTACATGAGTTTTTAAGTATATCATGAAGCGCAAATGACCAAATTTTTGCGGTGATCAGTTGGTGTTTTCTCTTGTCTGTCGCTGTTTTTTTGTGCTATGCTTGTTAGCACAATAATTCAAAAATTGTTGAATTGATCTTTATGAAATTCATAGGACTTTTTGGTGATGTTAAACCCATAGCTGATTAAATTTTGGTGATGATTGGTTGATCTGTTTGTGAGGTTGACTAATGTTTGCCAAATTATTTGTTAGCAGCATAACTATGTTCGGATCTTCAAGAAAATTAGTGAAACTGTTCATACTGTTGAAAAGCAGAAATAATTTGATAGTATTTTGGTGTTGGTACAAAGAAAGTTATGGTCTCAGCACCAATTTGAATATTTCTTTACCTTTGCCTTGCGTGGCAGAAGTATGCGGTCCCAGAGGACTCCAGTTACTCATGCGAACATTTCAAAGTCCACTTTCCTAGCCTTCCAACCTCATTCGATGGGATCCAATCGTACTTTGTAGCTCAATATATTCTACATCATGCTTCCTTCAGCGTGCTGCATCCCATATCCCCTCTGAGGGCTTCTGTTGCAGTACACCTAGGCGCACTCATGACTGCCCTAGCAACCAGGGTTGCGGAGTCGGACGGTTCAAGGTCCCACTCCAACTTCCGATTCCGACTCCTTGGTCCAACAAGTAGATATTTGATGTAAACATTAAACATGTCCAAATAATTTTAGCTGGTATAAACATATCAAGTTAAAGATGCTAGGTGTATTGTACATATGCAATATTTTGCATCATTTGGGAGATTAAATTGAGGACATTGGGACATTAAATTAATTTGGGTAAGACTTTCGCACATGGTACATTATGTGAGGGGGGCATGGGGGGGAGGGGGGCAAAATAATCAATTTTGGACCGATTGTTCTGAAATTTGCATAGTATATGTATTTTTGCTCCCACAATTTCTTTGATTTAGGCCTTAGTTTTTGAGATAATGAAAATATATACATATATATATACCTATTCATTTTTTAAATTTCAAAGGAATAGAACTCAATGAGATTTCATGCTACAATAAAAACAATGACAGTTTTGGAATCCTTGCATCATTCTTGACAAAATTACCGAGCTGGCCTCTCCATTTTCTGTTCTGTCCGATCACTAACTAAAATATAGGGGGAAAAATGGGTTTTAAGCTACATTGAAAAAAAAAAAAAAATAAATTAGGGCAAAAATGGGGGAAAGTCTTGCTCAATAGTTTTGTTAGGAATGTTTCAAGGATTCCAAAACTGTCATTGCTTTTATTCTAGCATGAAAACTCATTGAGTTCTATTCCTTTGAAACTTATAAAAATTCATAGAGCAATATTTATAGATATTTCTCATTATCTCAAAAACTAAGGCGTAAATCCAAAAATTTGTGTTAGCAAAATGAGTTTCTTTTTCAAAAATACTTAACCTGTGCAAATTTCATCGGTCCAAATCGGTCCAAGATTTATTATTTACCCCCCCCTATGCCCCCCCTCACATAATGTAGTAGGTGCGAAAGTTCTACCCAACATTTTGTCAATGACCTCATCATAAGGAATAGGAAAATACATGGTAGCTATAGCTATAAAAGAGAAATGTACAAAAAATATCCACATTTGTTATTTTTTTTCAAACCTGTGACTGAAAATTTAGAATTGAATATTTGTTTATAAATGGGATTCCGGAGTCGGAGTCGGGCTAAAAACTCCGACTCCGACTCCTAGAGCAAGTGATATTCCGACTCCGACACCACCTCAAATCCTCCGATTCCGGGTCCGACTCCGCAACCCTGCTAGCAACCTTTGTTCGTATCACTTCTAGACTAGTTCGGAGATGCCACTGTCATTCTACGGTACAACATCCATACCATACATTTCACTTTCTACAGCCCCTAATTTTCTTAAACCGCTCAGAATTCCATACATGCAAGTTCTTCAGCTCGCTTCACTACACCGTGGACCTAACCATTCATATTTGCCTTGCTCACTTTCTCATGTTTAGTTCTGTCACACCCAAGTTCATCTATCCATACACCCTGAAATTTGTAGTCTCTCGTTCGTCCTGTCCAGACCCCCAAAGCTACTATAACCTACTTTCATCACCTGCTGCTGAGTACCGAAACTACGAATACATTGCTCTTCTCAACCACCATAACCGCTCACAGTATCAAGCATCTGTTGCAATTCTTCACCACTTTCACTCAAGAGCACTGCATCATCTTCATACAAGAACAAACACAGCCGCTGGTCATCATCACCTGCCACTCCCAGTCCAGTCTTTCTTTTATCTAACATTTGTATCACAACTCAAAGCGACGAAGATAGAGTTAACAATAATTGTGCAAAGCATTAACATTTTCGGATGGGCTTGTGATTGAAGGTCGCGGGATCTACCATATGTACTGTGAAATTTTCCGTTTCAAATGTGCATTTTCCACTTAAATGCACAGCAAACAGTGGCAACTTTACAGCCGATCATATGTTATAGTCTTTTTCCGTATCATTTATTACTGCTGAATGTGTGAAGTACTTCTGCGCTGCATAGAAACCAACGTAAATACGCAAGATCATTTTTGTGTCGAGCCCAGCACGTAAGGCTGCTACGTTAATTAAAAATAATGCAAGCAACGTGTCAAAGAGGCCAGTCAAACTCACCAGGCGACTGACCGTTAAAGCAAGAGAGCAAGAGAGCAAAGGTGACTTGAAATGCCATTGAATGGCTCGCTTAAACCGAGTGCACCTACCCTCACTCAACCCAACTAATCCGGCACTGGAGACTGGAGCTTTCGCTTTGCCCCTTCGAAGCTCGCTGAAAGCTTTAACAGAAATTCCATTAATGAAGCTTGAGCCGGTCGAAAAATCCACTTGAAGGTGCACAATGGAGCTTTTCAAAGTTCCAGGAATAATTGATTCAAGGTACACTTCCTATGGTGACGTCACTGCTGGCCTCCCTTGGTTACGTCACTGCTGGCCTCCCTTGATGTCACTGCTGGCCTCCCTTGGTGATGTCACTGCTGGCCTCTCTTGGTGACGTCACTGCTTTCCTCCCTTGGTGACGTCACTGCTTTCCTCCCTTGGTGACGTCACTGCTGGCCTCCCTTGGTGACGTCACTGCTGGCCTCCCTTGGTGACGTCACTGCTGGCCTCCCTTGGTGACGTCACTGCTGGCCTCCCTTGGTGACGTC
>LQNS02277243.1:415205-425976 GCA_001587735.2 Parhyale hawaiensis | reverse complement strand
ATTTGAAAGTGACTAATTGGAGTTAGCAAAGATATTTATATATATTAATTAGACATATGTTAATTAGCTTGTACTCATTGTTTCCTAAATTAGCTTATACGCATTGTTTCCTAACAATTACCAGTACGCATTATTTCCTAACATTTGACAGGCAAAGAGATCGATATAAATCTCAATAAAACTAGAGCACTCTGAGAGCGCATACCTCCGCGAAGCAAAGAAACGGTAATTAAAAATTAAAATTTGTTTTGAATTTTAATTCCACTTGTATTAACGCCAAAATCTAATCATTTGCAACTCATTTGTAACAACAGCAAAGCGTGGCGAGGGGTTGGGGGCACAGTGCAGTTCAGTCCGCCAAGCAGTACTTTGGTGTTCCCTTTCGCTAGTGCTTCGTGCGTGTTCGCGTAACACCACATTTCTCCCTACCGACGGAGCTTCGAAAACATTACAGGTGGAATTTATAAGTTTTTTTTTGCTTTATTGCATCCAATTTGTCCAGTTTTGCTGAATTCCAATTTTCCTAATGAATTGCCTGAAAACCCGCTTTCTCTATTCACATATGACAATTTTCACAAACACAGACTTTCGCATATTTTTCATAGTTTCTTACTCTTTTATTCCTTACTTAGAGTTTCACTGATTCTAGTTCTGTTTCAATTACATGCTTGATCTTGTTTTAGATTGGACTCATTTCAATTTCTTTTGTCCCGTTTGACTAAAACACTTTTTCCTATTATACCCAGCACGATTTCCTTTCATTTTCATTGATATTTTATTCTGTTTAATGCATTTAGGTTTAACTTTTACTTGTGTAATTACCAATCGATAAAATTACGTCTCAATGAACTTATCCTCTGGTGAATTTTCCTCGACAAATATACTGACGACAATACGCTTGAGGTGAATTTCCAGGGAATGATTTGTATGCGAACTTATCTCAATGGTTGTCCATGGCGAACGAGACTTTTTTTTATGTATTGCAGTGCGTCTATCTACGCCGTACAGTTCTTATCCAAGGTGATGTTGAGCCTGATCACTTCTGAAATAAGTTAATACTAGAGTGCCCATGCTGTAAAAAGAGACAGCAAAGAATTTGTGATGAACCGTCTTCGTTGATCATGCTTTTTCAATTAACATCCTTACGTAGATGCAACCTGAACAACACCAAGCTTTCCTTTTGAGATACGCTGAAAAAATATTTTTTTTTGCCCACAGTCGATATTGTTCCCAACAAGTACTGAGCTGTGTATCCAGGATAGTCGAGGGTGTGATATAACTCGGAAGATTTTTTCTTACAGTGACAATTTCTTCTATTAAAAAAAACTGGAAAAAGTATTTGCTGCCAAGAAATCCTTGTGGTTTTGCCTGCCTGATTACCGCTGAAGGAAATTTCACTATCCGCCCCGAGGACTATGCAGCCAATAGAAGTAACAGTGTAAACTGGGTGTGGCTGAAGTATATATGAAGGAAACCTCAGAAGTGGGTAACAATCACGATGCAAAAGATTGCTTAGTGAAGCTGTATAGAGCTGCATTTAGTAGACTTCAAAGCTGTCAAAAAAAGACTGGAATCCAGATAGGTATACTCTACGTTTGCCATCATCTGCAACCTGGCCTATTTTCTGCCTATCAGTTTTTATAGAAGCTTGACTGGATGACCATTCTAACTTGGCCTAATTTTTGCATATCTCATGTAAAGCGTGACAGAGAACAGAAAAGAGTAAACAGATTCGTTAGCAACACTGAAACCATGACTGTCAGAGCTTTTTTTTTATTTTGTCTATATCTGTAAGAGCGTGACACGAATCATAAATATACTAGAGCACTCTGAGAGCGCATACCTCCTCCAAGCTAGGCAACGGTAGTAAAAAAATTCAAATTGGCTCTGAAACCATGATTTTCTTTGTATTAACTCTAAAATCTGATCATTTGTGCCTTTTGATAGTAATAACAGCTTGTACCATTTTCTTGAAGATCCGTTCTTAACTTTTTGAGTTATGGTGTTAACAAACGCTATAACAAATATGAATCAAACATACGAACGAACTGATCTGCACCAAAATTTAATCATCTATGTCTTTTAACATTACTGCCAAACCCTATAAATTTTAGTAATTTCCATTGATTTTTTCAGTTATTGTGCTAACAAGCATAAAATTGAAAACGGTTACATACGAACGAACAAACAAATAGATTATTGCCAAAATTCGGTCATCTACTCTTTGTTATATACCTAACAACTCATGTAAATTTCATAAAAATCCGTCCATAACTTTTTGAGTTATGGTATTGAGAAAAATGAAGCGACAAACAAACGAACGGATGGATGCATCTTAACAAAAGTTAATCATCTGTTCCTCCTAACATACTAAGCAATCCCTGCAAATTCAGTGAAAATCCGTCCATAAGTTTTTGAATTATCTTGGTGACAGACAGACGGACAAGGAGACAAACGGTCAGACAGACAAAGAGGCAGAGAAACAAACCTGACGATAACATAAACTCCTTGGCAGAGGTAATAAATAAGCACAATAATATCGAAACCAACGACAGTCATTCTTAGAATTAGATTTTGTAAGTTTAATAGATATCAGATTTTCTTGATACGTTACTTTGTTTCTTTACTCTGTTTTTTGTTGGGTTTCTACCTGATACATTTTTCCTTGTATTTTGTCTACTTTGTATTTTATACCGTGAGAACAGTTTCCGTTTTTGTGCGTGGGCTTGGTGCTCCTTCTTAGTTCTTTGAATTTAATGAAAAAGGAAGGAAAAATGTAAAAAGGAAGTTGTTTTTGTTTGTACTTGACTTGTTATCGACACTGGAGGTGAACTTTTGCTTGATTCTGTTCATTAATACTCTCAGTATTAGTATTGTTTGGTGCTGAATGTTTTTCAACGTTTGATTGTATTCTTCTCGGCTTTATTTCATTTTTTTTTTTGTTATTTTTATGCGTGATTTTCCACCGTTTTCGTGAAGCTTACTGCTATGAACTTATTTCTTTTAATTTTTGATTGATTGGCTTTTATTATGGTTTGGCTTTCTTATTTTACTGTTTACTTTAAGATCCCTCATTGCTTTTCTTCTTAGGATATTTTTGCCATTTGCATGTAGCGTAAAACTCATTTTTCTTTTTGATCTAAACTTTTCCGATGCTTGTGAAGCGCTCTGTATACAGCAGAGCAATGTGTAGCACTCCCATTGTACTCCAATAACGCATCCTAAAAGGCCAACATGCCACTAATATTGAACGAATCGAGCAGAATGAAGGTTACAAGTTGATAGAAAGCAACAGATTCCTAAGTTGAATAGATCTTCTCATCCTCCTACTAACCAACTGAGTCCGTGGCAAAGTGAAGTTGTATAGACCTACGTTCCAAATCCAAAAACTTTACAAAAACTTGAGCACAACAAAGAGCGATGTTGCTCGGAGATAGAAATCTGCGTCCGTTGTGATGCTGAGAGACACTAGGGTGACTTTTGCAGCAATGACCCACTTTGTGCAAAGTGCAAGCAAGCCCATGCAGCACACGGAATTCTCCATCGACCGTGAATTGGTGCAGGCACGATGTGTTGAGCAAGAAAGGCGTATAGTTTTGTGAAAAAAGCCGGTTCGAAGCACAAACCTAACCCTTGCACCACTGCTACGGTTGTAGGATCTTCCGACCAAGAAGCTCACTCAGAAAGCGCCCTTTACCAACAAATAAGAAAACAGACGCAGTCCCTCCAATATCTGAAGTCTACAGCGGCCTCCAACACCACTCAAGCAACTCCGGCTACAGCTAGGGGCTCGGAAAAGACTTTGTTCGAATCTTGAAGAACCATTGATTCTGTTGCTATCCCGAAAAACAGTGCCAGAACTGGAAATTCCACATCAACAGACCCTAAACTAGCCAGTATCAAAATGACTACACCTCCAAACACACAGAAATTCACTTATAAACATTACCGAGAACGTTGATGACTTGCATTAAACTTTCCTCAACTGGATAACCCAGGTAATGAATCTATTAACAAACATGACCGGAGCCTGGAGCAGCGAAATCCGCAGAGTCGGAAAACTCGTTCCTGTTCTCGATCAAGAAACCAAAACGACCCCCTTTCTCTGCTACACAATTTACAACAAGATGAAATTACCATAGTCTAACAACAAATCTGGTAAAAGGGAGCGAGAAGACTCTCCTCCCAATAAAGTGGATGGAAATGCTAAACTTAGCGTCCATGAGACTGGCTACCATCGGACTCGCAACAGCTTGAACATATTGCTGCAATACATAGTAGCAGAAAGGAGCGAGCTGCATCTTGATGTCTCCTTCTTTCTCAACCTCTATGCTCAATATAATCCAATGGAACGTACAATCATATCATAGAAAATTTAATGAACTGAAAATACTATTAAATACCGAAGTACCTGTTTTTCTATGTTTACAGGAAATCTTACTAAACTGCCACTTAGCCACTCCTTCGTTTCAGTATTCTCTGATTGCCTCCACCCTCATTCGAGCTGATGGCCACGAACACGGGGCAGCTATTTTAGTACTACACAACTGATACCAATATGGCCCTATTATTCTCAACACCAAGTTACAGGCAGCTGCCATTAAAATTTACAGTGTTCTAGAATACTACACAATTGGTTCTTTATATAATGTCCTGCTTTGGCACCTCTAAGCCCGATGTAATTGGCCTGCTCTATACTTGGTATTGGGAGATTTAAACGCTCACGACCCTCTGAAGGGGCCAATACACAGATGTACAAGGGACTTTATTCACGAATATCATAGAACCCGCAATAAGGGTTTAACTTTTGTACTTTACCCATTTTTCCGAAATCAGACGAGAAACTCAAAGAAAACGCTTATACCATTTCCTTTGCATGACTCGTCTTCTATAGGAAAAATAGGAAAAGTCAATGGGTCTAACCAACATTCATTTTTAAATTTCACTTCTCAGTAACAAGTTTTATACATATCGGTACAAAAAAAAAAAAAAAGAATTTGAACCCTTAATCGTGAAATTCCTGGGTAGGGAGAAATAAATAGGAGATACAAAATTGTAAACCCTATTTGAATGAAACTTTATACATATATGCAAAATCGTGAAAAAATCTGTGTCGACTCATATACTTTTCCCACTTTCACTATAGAAAATGAGTAACATGCAGAAACCCTTTTGCCGTTCTCTAGAATAACTCGGTTTCTGTGGCATAGATTGGAAAAAAATGATGAGTCAAACCCACAGTCTTTTCTGCTTTTGCACATCAGTACGAAGTTTGATTCAAAGTGGTGTAGAAATAAAAAAATATTTTTCGTCGTATTCTCAAATTTCATATCAAGAAATTTCACGCTAGTGGATTCAAATTTTATCTATAATTTTACATACGATTTCAATGACATTAGGCATAGATATATGAAATCTAAAGAGAATGTGGGTTAGAATTAGACTTCTGTATTTTTACATTTTTGCCACAGAAAACGAGTTATCAAAGAAAATGGAAGCGAAGGCTCTCCTGATAGACTCATTTTTCGACGGCAAAATCTGTCTTGTCCTGAAATTTTTTGAGCTAATAACATGATTTGGGTCTAAAAAAACGGAATTGGCTTCTCTGCAACTTATTTTTTTTTTCTTTGATCGTCCAAGTATGAGACAAGTGACAGGGCACTTCTTGAGAAAAATTCGAATTTTTCTTCAGTTATTTTAATTTGATCAAAAACTATATCGAAAATAAAAACAAACGGAAGTCGTAGAGATTAAAATTCTGCTTCGTTTGATACCATAATCATCTCTCTAGCTCAAAAACTGTAGGACTAGATAAGTTTACCCCAGCTCCGTTTTTGACGTTTTCTTTGACCAGCTCGTTTTCATGGCAAAGATATGGGAAAAATTTCTAAGCAAATCCAACTTTATTATCGATTTTACGTACGTGTTCCGCGTTCCCGCATAACCCCCCCCCCTCCCCTTCCCCTGAAAGTAATAAAATTATACGTCTGGTACATTTTAAAAAGTAGGGACATTCACCAACCGTGGAATTTCCACGGGTTCCGCTAATTATTGGTAACGCTCCAGTACGGCGGCATCCCCATCACCACAGAAGTCCCTACATGAGCATTACCCATTGTCCGCAACACAACAAACAAGACTCATCGCACCTAGCGATCTACACTAAGGTAACAGCATCAGCACTAAATCATTTACCACAAAGAGCTGCTTCTCTTCTACTCCAAGCCCACGCAAGGCACTCCTTGACACAATAACCCTCACACTTTTCACTCTATTACACCCAACCATCAGTTTTAACCAGTCTAGGCCTGTTCTCTCCTACACCACATCTCCTTGCGTACGTCCCACTCTTCCAGTACTACTTGCATCACCTCTCGCTCCTGTGAATATGCTACACACTCCAACATTAAATATTCTACACATTTATTTTCACCCCTGTCACACATCCGGCATTCACGATTTCGTAGCTCATTCCACCTATATGTGCGAGCATCTACAATCAGAGTCTGTGACCGGGCTTGGAACAGCAGGTCTCCACCTTTACAGCAATCATACCAAGCTCCGCAATAGGAACATTCTTTATCTTTGCCACACTAGTGTGTTCTTCTCTTCCATGCCTATCCACCTTATATCTAGTCCAAACTTGAGCACAGGCGTATCAATTTCATTCCTCCACTGCAGTACATTCCAGTCTAGACCTTGGCCTATCTCAACTGTCCACCCGCACCCGCAACTTATATATCGCCAGTCCTGGTTACTGTTGCTCCAACCTAGCGTGCAGGTCACAAGCATCAAGTGTGCGTCCACACGCTCGTTGATATTTGCCTTCTCCAGAGAAGTTACGTTTTCGTCGGGTTTGTGTGTCTGTGTGTTATTCTCTCTGTCACTAAGATGACTCAAAAACTAATAGACGGATTTTAACGAAATTAACAGGGATCGTTAGGTACGTAGGGAGGAACAGCATGATGATCAACTTTTGTTGAAGATCCGTTCACCTGTTTGTCTCTCTGCCTCATTTTTCGCATGCCAGTGCTCAAAATGTTATGGACGGATTTCCATGAAATTTACATGAGTTTTTAATTATATCATGATTCGCAAATGACCAAATTTTTGCGGTGATCAGTTGGTTCTTTCTCTTGTGTGTCGCAGTTTTTTAGTGCTATGCTTGTTAGCAGAATAATTTAAAAAGTGATGAATTGATCTTTATGAAATTTATAGGACTTTTTGGTGATGTTAAACCCATAGCTGATTAAATTTTGGTGATGATTGCTTGATCTGTTTGTGAGGTTGACTAATGTTTGTCAAAGTATTTGTTAGAAGCATAACTAAAAAAAATATGTTCGGATTTTCAAGAAATTTAGTGAAACTGTTAATACTGTTAAAAGGCAGAAACAATTTGATTTTGGTGTAGATAGAAAGAAATAATAATATCAACACCAGTTTGAATATTTCTTCACCTAAGCCTTGTTTGGCAGAGGTATGCGCTCCCAGAGGGCTCCAGTTACTCATGCGAACATTTAAAAGTTCACTTTCCTAGCCTTCCAACCTCATTCGATGGGCTCCAATCGTACTTTGTAGCTCAATATACCCTACATCGTGCTTCCTTCAACGTGCTCCATCCCATATCCCCTCTGAGTACTTCTGTTGCGGTACACCTAGATGCACTCATGACTGCCCAAGCAACCTTTGTTTGTATCACTTCTAGACTAGTTCGGTGATGCACTATCATTCTAAGGTACAACATCCATACCGTACATTGCACTTACTTTAGCCACTAATTTCCGTAACCCGCTCAGATTTCCATACTAGCAAGTTCTTCAGCTCGCTTCACTACACCGTGGACTTAACCATTCATTTGCCTTGCTCACTTTCTCATGTTTCGTTCGGTCACACCCAAGTTCGTCTACCCATACACCCTGAAATTTGTAGTCTCTCGTTCGTCCTATGTCCTGACCCCAAAGCTACTATAACCTACTTTCATCACCTGCTGCTGAGCACCGAAACTACTAATACATCGCTCTTCTCAAACACCACAACCTCTCACAGTATCAAGCATCTGTTGCAATTCTTCACCACTTTCACTCAAGAGCACTGCATCATTTGCACACAAGAACAAACACAGCCGCTGGTCATCATCACCTTTCACTCCCAGTCCAGTTAACTTTTACTTAACATTTGTATCACCACTCAAAGCGACGAAGATAGAGTGAACAATAATTGTGCAAAGCGTTAGCATTTTGGGATGGGCTTGTGATTGAAGGTCGCGGGATCTACCATATGTACTGTGAAATTTTCCGTTTCAAATGCGCATTTTTCACTTGAATGCACCGCAATCAATGGCAACTTTACAGCCGAAAATTTGTTATAGTCTTTTTCCATATCATTTATTGCTGCTGAATGTGTGAAGCACTTCTGCGCTGCATAGAAACTAACGTAAATACGCAGAATCATTTTTGTGTCGGCCCCAGCAAGTATAGGCCTGACTGCTACGCTGATTAAAAGTAATGCAGGCAACGTGGCAAAGAGGCCAGTCAAACTCACCAGGCGTCTGGCCGTCAAAATAACAGAGCAAAGGTGACTTAAAATGCCATTGAATGGCTCGCTCAAGCCGAGTATACCTAAGCTCACTAAACTCAACTAATCCGGAACTAGTGAACGGAGCTTTAGCTTTGCCCCTTCGAATATCGCTGAAGGCTTAACAATAATTCGATTAATTAAGCTTGAGCCGGCCGAGAAATGCACTTGAAGGTGCACGATGGAGCTTTCCAAAGTTTCAGGAATAATTGATTGAAGGTACACTTCCAATGGTGACGTCACTGCTGGCCTCCCTTGGTGACGTCACTGCTGGCCTCCCTTGGTGACGTCACTGCTGGCCTCCCTTGGTGACGTCACTGCTGGCCTGATTTGTCACCCTTGTTGAGAGTGTTACTTGACATCCGTACTTAGTGTATTAGTTAAAGCCTGGGTCAGGCTGCTACTCGACCCCCGTCGTGAGGTTAGGACTTGACATCCTTGGTGAGGTTACTACGTCACACACGTGTTGAAATTACTTCACGCTTTTGCTGAGGTTATTACTTCCCGCCCGTACGTGCTGAAATTCATTCGCACCTTGGGCAGGTTATAACTTGACAACCGTGAAGAGGTTATGGTGTTTTTTTTTACTACTCCCCCCACACTCAAATCCAGCGTTTTTGTTGACATGTTTAGGTAATATAAGTCATTCTAAGGCGTATTTCATGAATAATATTCTCTTCGAAAATACTTAGTTTTCGAGATATTTGACTTTGCAGTTGCTATGTTTTTTCTATGTTAGAGAATAACCATACTCGAACAGTGCAAGAAAACACATGTTATCTTAAGTTCTTCTTAGGTTAGGTTGAGTTAGGCTGGGTTGGGTTAAGTTGGGTACGGTTGGGTGAGGTTAGGTGGGATGAGATTGGATTAGGTTGGCTTTGGTTATGTTAGATATGTTCGGTTAACTTCCTATGGGGAAGCTAGCTAGCCTTTAATGACGCCGACTATTTTCTCTTATAGAAAATAAAGGGAAATTCGAAGTCTTAGGTCTTAGGTTACATAAATGTGTCAACAAAAATACTAAGTTTGGCTGGGGGTAATAGTGAAAATTTACCGAGATTGTTTCTTCGACACCCGTGACGTAGTTCTAAAGTACTACTAATAAAGGGATCATTTGAGCTATCCCGCTCGGTGACTACTTTTTATTTTGTATCACAATAGTCCTCTCTGTTGATCAAAATTTCGTTCTTCGAAACTAATTTTAAATCCTGATGACTGATATGAGTATTTCTATTGTAGAATTTGCTAAAAGAAAAAAAAGAAAAAATAGAATATTTCACGATACTCGTCTTAATGGATACATAGAAATGTAGGAACTACATTTCCCTCATGCATCCATACCTTGATGGTTGGGGCTGTCTTCCGGTTCAACTTGTCCCGGTCCTTCTCTGGTTGAGAGCTTCTAGTTATAAAGTTGTCCCCCGCCCCTTCTCTTGACGTAATGCCGGGGTTAGCTATGTCATGCGTTATCAACTGCAGCTGTAAACATGCATTCTATGCGTAAGGAGAGCCTCTTTAGCAATCGTGTTAGAAATATCTGCGTTTCAAATTCTTTCAATTTTGGAATTAAGTTAATGCATCATTCTTTCGCATTAAGAATACCATTCACTTCCTCAGACTGTTTCTTCGGCTCTTGCTCGTGCGATTCGTGTACGTTAATAAAGAAGTCTGCCTTTGTCGCCCGGTTTTTGAAAAATAAATACCATTTAAAAATTCTTCAACCAAAATCGCCCACGCTGTAGCAAGAATGAACAGTTGGTTCGGAAACACAACAAAAAGCAATTAGGAACATTTTCCAATATTGTCAAGTCTCTTGTCAGCTCAGAGCTTCAATTCATATTTGTTTATTCATATTGATAAGTTCCAGTTCCATATTTTGTATCAAATTATGTTATTAGAAAAAGCTGTCTATGCTCGTGTACTATGCTAGCAGTGCACTACTAAGGTGAGCTTCTTCCCGTGACTGTCCTAAAATGTTGCTCACGTACATCTAGGTATCCTAACCATACTAGCTCACTTCGGTTCTCAGCTTCCAGTGCCGGTTATGATCCATTGTGTACAATGTACTTGTTTCATCGCAAAAGATACAAGAAATGAAAACTTTCATATCAGAAGAGCAGGAAGAAACGAAATTCTGACGGAAGTTACAAAGACAGATGAACAAGGAAGTAAATTGTACTCATTTACCCAAAGTCTA
>LQNS02277243.1:399292-412549 GCA_001587735.2 Parhyale hawaiensis | reverse complement strand
CGCACCCACAGCAATGGGCGCAGGCCCTATGTACCCGCAGCAATGGGCGCAGGCCCTATGTACCCACAGCAATGGGCGCAGGCCCTATGTACCCGCAGCAATGGGCGCAGGCCCCGCACCCACAGCAATGGGCGCAAGTTCTATGTACCCGCAGCAATGGGCGCAGGCCCTATGTACCCGCAGCAATGGGCGCAGGCCCTATGTACCCGCCGCAACGAATGCAGGCCCCACACCCTAACAATGGACGCAGGCCCCACACCCTCAGCAATAGCAACGTTGCCCCACACCCTCAGCAATAACAACGCTGCCCCGCACTAGTACCCAAGGCCTCTAAGTCTGCCTGACCTTGTAACACTTCTCTGTTGCATTCGATTATGCTTCTTCTTATTCGCCATTCGATCCACTGAATGCCTTCGTTGTTAAATGCTCCTGTACAGGCCTTCGAGAGCAACCCTTAAATTAGTCTCTCATAGCAGTGACGTGACTACTGTAGCAGGACCTTCTACTTTCGTTTTTTTTTCTGTTCTTTGTTTTATTTTGACTGATAGTTCTGGTTCAGATTCATTATATTCCGTACTACTTTTGCCTGTTTCACCCATTCCATTTTAAAGTTAAAGTTTAACCGTGAGTGAATGGAAAATAAAACCCTCAGGTTGGGAAGTTCTTTCCCACCCTCCGTACTCGCCAGAGCTCGCTACAGCTAATTTTCACTTATTTCGTTGCTAAGAGCATTTCATCAGTGGAATAAGTTCCATAAATGTTCATGAGGCTGAAGCAGATTTTCATTCCTTGGTAGCTACCAAATATGTTAATTTTTTGAAAGGGAGGATAGAAGTTCCCAAGCTATTGCACAAAAGTTATCACTAATGATGGTGAGTATTTATTGAACAAAAGATATTTGTCAGTAATATTCCTTTCAATCATTATTCCTAAGAAAAATCCTGACAGGGCTTTCCAGCACCCCCAATAGGGTACGTAAACACCCAAGATAAAGATGATCAACTTTAGGTACTGTAACTCGCTTTGTACTAACTGTTAGTTCCAGACCGACACTGAAGATACTGTAGCTTATAATGGCACTTATTACCGATTGATGAATAAGCCGAGGTCAGCTAGTGCAAGGAGTAAAATATTTCTGCAAAAATATACAAATTTTCTCAAATTCAGCGCAGGGAACTGAGATCTTAGTCTCCAAACCAGGATAGAAAATCTGATACCATCTTACTCAGGGTGATCCCTAATGGCCAGGGCCTGGATGCTAAAACGCCCTGTGAAGTTACGAGCATCGTAACTAAGGGTTTCGTAGTAATGTTAAAAGACGTAGATGATTAAATTTTGGTGTAGATCGGTTCGTTCGTTCGTATGTTGGATTCATATTTGTTACAACGTTTGTTAACAGTATAACTCAAAAAGTTAAGAACGGATCCTCAAGAAAATTGTACAAGCTGTTATTGTACTATCAAAAAGCACACATGATCAGATTTTAGAGTTAATACAAAGAAAATCATGGTTTCAGAGCCAATTTGATTTTTTTTTGCTACCGTTGCCTAGCTTGGCGGAGGTATGCGCTCTCAGAGTGCTGTAGTATATTTATGATTCGTGTCACGCTCTTACAGATGTAGACCAAATAAAAAAAACTCTGACATTCATGGTTTCAGTTTTATTAACGAATCTGTTTAATGTTTTCTGTTCTCTTTCCGGCTTTACATGAGAGATATGCAAAAATTAAGCCAAGTTAGAGACTGTGGTCATCCAGTCAAGCTTCTAGAAAAACAGATATACAGCAAATAGGCCAGGTTGCAAATGATGGCAAACGCAGAGTATACTTATCTGGATTCCGGTCTTTCTTTGACAGCGTTGAAGTCTACTATATGCAGCTCTATACAGCTTCACTAATCAATCTTTTGCATCGTGATTGTTACCCACTTCTGAGGTTTCCTTCATATATACTACAGCCACACCCAGATTACACTGGTACTTCTATTGGCTGAATAGTCATCGGGGCGGATAGTGAGATTTCCTTCAGCGGTAATCAGGCAGGCAAAACCACAAGGATTTCTTGGCAGCAAACACTTGTTCCAGTTTTTTTTAATAGAAGAACTTTTCACTGTAAGACAATATCTTCCGAGTTATATCACACCCTCGACTATCCTGGATACACAGCTGAGTACTTATTGGAAACAATATCGAATGTGGGCAAAAGAAAAAAATAATGTTTTTCAGCGTATCTCAATAAGAAAGCTTGGTGTTGTTCAGGTTGCATCTACGTAACGAAGTTAATTGAAAAAGCATGATCAGCGAAGACGGTTCATCACAAATTCTTTACTGTCTTTTTTTATAGCGTGGGCACTCTAGTATTGTCTTATTTGAAAAGTGATCAGACTCAACATAACTCTGGATAAAAACTATACGGCGTAGATAGACGGACTGCAATACATAAAAAAAAGGAAAAGTCTTGTTCGGCATGGGCAACCATTGAGATAAGTTCGCATACAAATCGTTCCCTGGTAATTCACCTCAAGCTTATTCTCGTCGGTATATTTGTCGAGGAAAATTCAACAGAGGATAAGTTCATTGAGAGGTAATTTTATCGATTGGTAACTACACAAGTAAAATTTAAACCTAAATGCATAAAACAGAATAAAATATCAATGAAAATGAAAGGAAATCGAGCTGGGTATAATAGGAATAAGTGTTTTAGTCGAACGGTACAAAAGAAATTGAAATGAGTCCAATCTAAAACAAGATGATGCATGTAATTGAAACAGAACTAGAATCAGTGAAACTCTAAGTAAGGAAACAAAGAGTATGAAACTATGAAAAATATGCGAAAGTCTGAGTTTGGGAAAATTGTCATGTGTGAATAGAGAAAGCGGGTTTTCAGGCAATTCATTAGGGAAATTGGAATTCAGCAAAACTGGACAAATTGGATACAATAAAGCAAAAAAAAAATTATAAAATTCACTTGTAATGTTTTCGAAGATCCGTCGGTAGGGAGAAATGTAGAGTAACGCGAACACGCACGAAGCACCAGCGAAAGGGAACACCAAAGTACTGCTTTGCGGAGCGAACTGCACTGTACTGTTGGGTGCCGCAGTGCCTGGGTTTCCATTGATATTGGTGAACAAAGACAAGGCCGCACCATCATGGATTGTACAGGTGTTCCTCCAACATCAAAACTAAACCAAGGACGCTCTGGCTTATGCTTTCAAACATATCGATATTTAGTGCCTCACAAAGAGAATATTCGAATCATGAAATGAAGTCGGAAGCCCCTGAACATGTGTGCTGCCGGCTGCGTATGGCCGCCCCCCATCCCCCTCTCCTCATGCATCTAAGCTGTTGATGGGTGCGCTTGGAATTACGCATCGCACGAGAGTCTCTAGATATTTTGTACCTGAAGCGCACCAGATGCAGCCCAAACAGCTGGTACGCTCAGTGCCTAGTTTAATTCATTCAGCTTCCTAGATCACAGAGAGAAAATATCCAAATATCCTCACCATATACATTTTTATCAGGTAGCCTACATCGTAACCAGAAGTATCACCGAGTGCACCACTGGTACCAGGTACACCTGATGCATCACATCCCTCACGTACACGAGATACACGTGCCTCAGGTACAGCAGTATCAACATGGCCACAAGTGTTCAAAAATCTTTTATATTAATGCATTTTGTTCAATGCCTCTCTATTAGCTTCCAAAATATCGAATATCGCTTTAGTATAGCTAAGTTTTAAGCTCATATGCAGGCTCGCTTTATCTCTCGGTATGCCATTGAGATCTAAGCTATGAGTTCCAACGAACACTTGTATCGTGCACAGCGCCAACAAAGAGCCAGCCAGCGTCAGTTGCTTCTTTCATGGGGCTTGCTTTGAATTTGGGTCTCAAAACTTACGAATTCCATCTTATAACTGACTGTATTTATTGAAAATTTCAGCCCTGCGGAAACTGAGAGCTTGCTTATTGCTGTCGGGGAACACGATCGATTGTGAGGAGCAACTTCTATGGCGCAGCATCACTTGTCCTCATAGAAAACATGCGTTGAGCTTTGTTTACAATACTACCAAGCCCGAAAATGAACCAGTCTTTATGGATTTTAAAGAACGAAAATTTAATCTTTACTTAAAAATGAAGGGTATTAAGAAGGGCGTCACTCCTGACTGTGTACATTGATAAATACTGGATTACTTGTGTCCCTTAAGTTTGGTCTTCCTCCGATACTTGATTACATTTTAACAGAACGATTTTTTTCAAACTCTAGTTTGAAATCTGCTTGCGAACCTTAAATTATTTCATTTATATCATAATTGTCTCCAATAAGGAGGTTATGTGTTAGCCGGCATATGACTATTCATCTCTCCATGTGTTCCTCTTCCTTAGCTACATATAACTCAAGAAAAGTATGAATGGACCTTCAAAAATTAATTAAAAGCGTAAAATATAATACAACGAGCAATTGCTCTAAATTCGATGATAATCCGACAGTTTGATTCGTTGTCCCTCTTTCCCTTTCTCATTATCTGTCAGTTACATATGAAAGTTCCTAACGAATCCTCACAAAATTTACAAATACTGCTAAAAATGTCACCAGAAACAATTATTAATTCGATCAAATCTTGATGATGCTGTCAATTAAATCGTGGAATCTTGATCAATTTGCAACTTTCGCTTGCACTGGGTTGTTTGGCAGAGGTACGAGCTCTCGGAGAGCTTCTCTAGTTATTTCTAAACTTTTTCTGAATTGAGAGTCAAAATACGATGCTATATATGAGACAACTTACTGGCGAGAATAGCTACATTCAAAAATCTTTGACATTGCTAGTGAGATGCGTTACATTAAATCAGTCAAAACAACTGTGGTAAGCAAGTTTTGTGAGTATCCTTAGTTAGACACATGACACTCGCGAGCTCATAGAGAGGAAGATACTTAAGTGCCCCAGCGCTACCACTAGAACAGTATTTTCGCAGACTTTCGGTCAAAAGTAGGAAGTCTACAAGACTGTGTCATATTTTCGGTCGTAGGCTCACTACTTTCCAGGTTTTTTTTTATGGCCGGGCGTCGCACCAGTAAAAAAAATCTCAGTTACTGTCCCTCACCGGTGTCCAACGACTTCTAACTAAATTTGTATGAAACGAATGAAAACCTAGGCAATATTCATCCGCTGCTGTCATTTCATCAATCTAAACAGTATTTACGTTAATTGAAGGCTACCCTTGTTGAACTGGAATACGCTCTCGACTAATTCTTAGTCCGGTCATCCCAACATCAAGACTGCCCTACAGTAACTCTCTTTTTCCATGTAAATCTATTCCCACTAACTATACCTCGGATCCTAGACTTTGGGTTCATGTGTAAAATTGTCTTCCTTGTTCGTCTGTCTTTGTAACTACCGCCGGGATTTCATTTCTTCCTGCTCTTCTGATATGAAAGTTTTCATTTCTTGTATCTTTTTAGATAAAACATGTAGATTGTACACAATGGATCATAATTGGATTGGAAGATGAGGACCGAAGTGAGTTAGTATTGTTAGGATAGATTTACTTGAGCAACATTTGAGGACACTCACGGGAAGAAGCTGTCGGGAAGACAAGCTCACCTTAGTAGCGCACTGTTAGCATAGTACACAAGCGAAGACAGGTTTTTCTCATAAAATAATTTGATACCAACTTTGGACCTGGAACATCAATATGAATGAACTAAAATCAATAGACGTTCTGAGCTGACAAGAGACTTGACAATATTGGAAAAGGTTCCACATTGCTTTTTGTCGTGTTTCCGAACCAACTGTTCATTCTTGCTACAGCGTGAGCGACTTTGGTTGAAGAATTTTGAAATGGTATTTATTTTTCAAAACCGCGCGTCAAGAGCAGACTTCTGTATTAACGTACACAAATCGCACGTGCAAGGGCAGAATTAACAGTGTGAGGAAGTGAATGGTATTCTCCTTGATGCGAAAGAATGATACATTAACTTAATCCCAACATTGAAAAAAATTTGAATCGCAGATATTTCTAACCCAAATGCTACAGAGGTTCTCCTTACACATAGAATGCATGTTTACAGTTGCAGTTGATGACACATGACATAGCTAACCTCGGCATTACGTCAAGAGAAGGGGAGGAGGGCAACTCTAACTAGCAGCCCTCAACCAGAAGATGACCGGGACAAGTTGCACTGGAAGACAGCCACAACCATCAAGGCATGGATGCATGATGGAAATGTATTTACTACATTTCCATGTATCCATTTAAACGAGTATGGTGAAATGTTTTTTTTCCATAGCAAATTCTACAAGGGGAATACTAATGTCAGCCATCGAGTTTTAAAATTAGTTTCGAAGAACGAAATTTTGATCAATAAAGAAGACATTGTGATACAAGAACAAAAAGTAGTCACCGAGCGGGATAGCTCATGGGATCCCTTTATTCGTAGTTCTTTAGAAACTTTGCGCATTCGCTCTATCGCATTACTCTCTCCAGCACAGCGACGAGCTCTATCAACACGTAATAGAACACCATCTTCTAAATACGATTCGAAGTCTTAAAAAAAAAAAGCGTCATTGTCACTAAAATAATTTCTAAAAGCTACATGAAGTATAAAAATTAATTATAGTATGAATGATTTAGCTAACACAAGGTTTTTCTTATTCAGAACATATCTGGCGATTACATTCAGAAGACATATATATATTTCTATTTTTTATTTCTATCGATTTAAAATCAGATTCGATTGTTATTTTGTTATTATTATTTTTTTGGGGGGTCTCTTATATTCCGTATGATCTGTGGTAACACGCTCTATTTCAGTTCCAGAAGTTCTCACGACTCAAACAGCTCTCCGGAAGCGAAAAAAAGGTGACAATGAGCGTGCTAGATCTTCTCGTAATTCCGTTCCTAATAGTTTCTTGTTTGCCGTCAATAAAACCATCGTTATTGACGGTATGAAATCAAAATTGTCAGGTCTGTTGTCCCCAAGCACAAGGTACATTTATTTCTTAAGAGATATATATTTTTTCTAATTCCCATAATATCCTCTGGCCCCTTCCCTAAGAAAAAATCTTAGGGTGTATTTTTCAAATTGCTGTTTCTCCCACAGGTTTTGAGCTAGACTTCGAATTTATTGTATACCACTTTGAGCTTTCTAGGTACCTCACGATTTGTCGGGAACAGTTATTAATTTTCAATTCTCTAAATTTTAAATTAAAAATTAGAGGAAAATGAGAAATTTCGACTTTTCAATAGATTTTTTTTTTCAAAGTTGAAATAGAAAAAAACTAACCCCAACATTTTATAGAGGGGTCAGTAGTTCAATAGTAAACATAATGCAAAAAAAGTCGAGCTGAAAATTGTAGAAGGAATAGCAATCTAAAGTTCATAAATACAACTTTTAATGAGCGGCCCATTACGTCAGTTGTTTCACCTACTTACTGTCACGCTAGCGTTCTAAGATTTTTACTGAAGTATTTCAACATGCTCAGCTACCTCTTAAAGCCATTAAAAACTGATTTATATGAGTTTTCGGGAGACTGCCCCCTAGGGCCTCTAAAATAAATTCTGTATGTCAGAAGACAGCTATGCTCTACTGAAAAAGAAGCAGCTCCAAGTATGCTGGGAAACGTCAGCAGACCAGTAGGGCTGATCTGCAGTATACAAACACAAAGCGCACAAGACACTAAACGTTTTACGATAGCTCGGGGAGCCACGTGAGCCACAAAGAGGCGGTCTTAATAAACTAAAACCTCACATGGGAGACCGGGTTTCGGCACTAACAGGCATGAGGTTTGCTTTACAAATCGTAATCACACGTAGATAATGGTAACCCCTAGTGGCGTAACTACTCTGCGCAGACCGAAGCACTTTTATGTGCGCAAAGCCAGTTGTTAGTGGCCTATGATCAGTAATGAAATAAAAATGAAGGCCATAGAAATATTGTTATGCTAAAAACAATGTAGGAGAATATTTTTTCTTATTCCTGTACCTTCAAATTTGAGGACGAGTCCACTCGCCGTTCCTATCAACGCGTTCGCTCATCCTATTGTCGACTGTGTTGCTGAGCCCTAGAAATAGCATCGTTGTTTATATGATTTCACTAACAATTTGAAGAAATTTCTGTAACTTGTATTAATGTACTTGCGAGGGAAACTTATTTGACGGTTGTACACTTCCATAACTTTTTTGTAGCGTACACAAAGTAGTGTTGACCACAACGCTACAAAATGTCGAAACGCATAGATGCGTTAACGTTGAGATGAACTGCGTGTGAACTCGGCATTAGAACTTCTAGTTATTAGTACCAGTAGACATTCACTAGCACCTCAGGTCATTTAGATACTCGTGCCCAATTGAATTTCAACTGTCGCTGATAAGATACGTTTGCCATCATCTGCCGCCTCGCCTGAGTTATGCCCATCAGTTTTCAATGAAGGTTGACAGGATGGACACAGCCTCTAACCTGGGCTAATTTCCACTAGTTTTGGTAAAGGGTGACAGAAAATGGGCATGCAAACAGACAAATAAATTAATACATCAGGAGAGTATTTGAGCATATGGGCAGGAGCAGTCGTACTGGTAGCGTGCTAGCATCGCCGTCATTTTCTTCCGCGCACCTGCATAGTGAAAAGTGCAATAGTCCAGTACCAAAATATCAAAATTTAAAATTTTACGTTCTTGTCATGACCCTTCCGACAAAAGAACTTTAGAGTCCTTGTACATTTTGAAGGAAAAACAACCTCTTAATGACCAAAATAATTCCCACCCCCTGTTTATTGCAAAAAGCTATTCATTTTAATTAGTTTTTCGTTTTTTTAAATTTTGTACTTATATAGTAGGAATAAAGATCCATTTGTCTCTGTTTCAGATATACTGATGATGGGATCAGGTCCCGGAACGTCTAATTTTAATAAGTTTTAGTCATGCATCTATTTACTTTACCTTCGTGAGACGCTATTACCAGCTATACCTACGTTAGTAACAGTCAACTTGGTACTCTGTTCTTTAATCAAACAAACAAACAGATACATAACACAGGTCTTTATTATATATTGTAGTTTTTGGCCGATTATGAAGCCATAAAGTGACAGCAGATAGTTTGTATGAGACTCTCCACATCAGAGAATATTTATTCCTTGACAGTTGATGTAGCTTCTAAAATGAGAAAGTAAATAAATATCAATCATTGGCAGAATGAAATAGGTACAGAAGTATGGTTCAGTAGCGTCTTTATCAGTGCCCAGAGCATGCCACTCTGTCATCGTCCTAACTTTCTGTGACATTGGAACCCTGTTTTTTTTTTCTTCAACCTCTGTCGTCGGAAGTTTCATCAGTAGTCTCATCAGGCAACATTCCTCTTTATTTTGTCACGAACTACTTATGTGGGGTGCTCCTACTATTATTATTATTATCATTATTTATATCTTCCGCTGCAGGCGGGACACCATACTATAAAAAAGTATAAAGTAAGTTATTTTTTCCCCTAGTATCCATATGAGGCGTTTCTCGTAGAGTTACTGAAGATCCCGAAATGGTGTGGCTACTGCGCATGTTTGCTTAAACTAGATTTCCCTCGAATTTTTCATACAATAATTTATTTCATAGCATGTTATCATTTGTGATAAAGCCACAGAGACGCATCATGCAGCGAGGAGTTGAAACTTCTGGCTCGCTCCGTAAATTTTTTGGATACCAGCTGGTTGTATGGAGTACCGAGCGCCATGTAGGATGGTGTTACTTTAGTCGGCCTGCTGCGTGTTCCGTCTCTCTGAATCTTTTTTTTTTCGCTCTGGCATTTTTCTCCCTTCGCTTTCATGCTCCTACGAATGGTTTTCTGTTTTCACTTCTGTACCCGAATTACCGAGCCCGGCGTGCGCGTGGGTACAATGTCAGGGTGCCCCCTTGCGTACGTTTATCGTTCTGCTGGCATGCTGCTTGTCACTTCTCCCTTCTATACGATCGCCTCTGTCGTGGAAACTGCGGCGTGACAGCTCAAAACTGTGCAAATGTCCGTCATTGGATCGCAGTGTGGTTGGTTTATGGGGAGATACATGGTGGCGGATGAGGGATTTAGTTTCTCTATTATTTCAAGTTTTTTCTTTCTTACTGATAATCTCTGCTCTGCTTTCAATTTCCTTTTAGACCTTCTATCGTCATAGCTCGTCGCGTCTGAGTTCGAAGTCTGCAGTGTAGCTTATCCAATTTCATGGGCAGAAGAGTGTTAGCTTCCCTGCCAGAAAGTATGGCTGCCCCAGAAGCTTAACCTGTAATTTAGCTTCTGCGTAGCGCCGTGGCTGCTCTAAATATTGTAGGGGTTAGGATGAATTGCTTACTGAACGATTATCTTTATACTCGTCTTTACTTCGGCTCTGTTCTACCTTTCTTGTTGCTTCTTACCGTGGTTTGCAATCAAGGAATGAGAGTTGACCGTCTGATATTTTTTGACAGTATTTTCTTGTCGATTTTTCTAGTTGAATTACTTCGAATGGAGTTTGCGAGTTATCCGATCACCTGCTGGCTTCAGGCCTTCAGGCAAGATTTTCTTAGTGACCTGGTCGCTAGTGCGACTGGAGCGGGTGTTACATGGGATTGGTAGTAAGCATCAAACCAGACGGATTTTTTAATAATAATAATTTTGATGAAACTTTTTAGACTAACTTTCGTTGAATTTACTGTCTACACAGGTCTGGCTTTGTGTTCAGTAGCTGTGAAGTGACTTAATGGCTTTTACTATCGTACAAAGGCTCTACATACACGCGACGCTGGTTAGGTTGTCCATCCTGCGTTAAGGGGAGCGGAGTCCAAGGGGACTGTACAAGTTACCTTAGCCATTGACTTGGCCTACAGGACCTGTCGTTCGTGGCTGCTTTGTTTCATTCAACCTAATTACTCCTACTGATGATTCTTTGTTCTGTTATTCCTCTCCTTTCCCGGCTTGCTGTTTCCAGGCGCGCTGACTCGCTCATTGGTGCCGCGTTCTTTATATCATTCTTCATGTCCATTCCCTCTACCTTCTTTCCTTCCTTCTTCTTTGGACCACTTGCACTCTGTGGGTTGGAAGGTTTCAATTAGGAGAATGCTACCTTTACTCAATACTCGAAGGAAGGGAGGTCTGTGAACCCCGCGCTTGTCATTCTGAGCTGCGCGCAGCCGATGGTCTAAGCTTACTCTTTGATAGTTTTGGTCTGAATACATTTCTCTCTGTTATCACATTCTTAACGTTAGAATTCATTAAGTCGGAGGTTATGTGGGTCACAATGTCAAAGTAGGGTTCCATTATGCACATTGGAGTCGGCTCTCGTAATATTGTAGTGTGTAAAAAGTTCTACTCCGTTCCTCTTATCTCCTTGCTGGTGAGAGGGAAGATAAAAGGTCTTCATTTTCTTCTCGTTTATTGAAGATTATTTATCTTACGGATCTTGAAATCTATACCGGCCATAATTCGAGTCCCAGCTACGGTTCCTGACGTCGCAGCAAACTTACTGTCCTGGCATCAGTCATACGCGACCCTTCTGCCTGGAACGCCAACAGTGGTCAACCTAACAGCTGTTTCCTCGAAATCACATCGGAAGTATATGTGCCCCTTGTCCTTCTCTATATTGGTTCGGCGATTATCAAATTCATTTGTAGTGGATCGCTCTACATATATGAGTGAAACTCGACATTTGCGCTGGTTACATCGTCTTTTTGTCCGTAGGCTTTTAAACTTTTTTCGGTAATTTTGCCATATGATATTGGCTTGGTTGTCTTCTTTCATGACCGAGGATGTGAAGCGTGTACCATTGTATTTACGCGTGTCTGCAAATAAGATAGCATTATAAAGAAAACTATTGAGGTTTTTCTTTTTCTTCCCCGAGTGGTGTTAGTTACAGGTCACACTGGGACACGTTAATTTTCACCTATTTAGGTAAATATTGGAATGACGCCCTCTCCGCTATAACTCCTCTGGCTCTCGGTAAATTTTAAAACTAGTTGTCTGAAGTAAATATGTTTTCTGGTTGTAATTTTATAAAATGAAAAGTTTGAGTGAGGGACTCTATTAATAAGGTAGTAGTTAGAGTTGATAACTGGATGGACTAAAATAATGTCAGTTTGTATTCGCTTGGCACTGCTCCATGACTCAAAGTTTGCTTCATAATCTTTGTTGCGTCCAGAACCAAGTCATGAACACCAGTTCTGCTACCCAGGACAGAGTTCCAGGCAGTAATCCTCCACTGATCACCTGTCAGCGGCCTCAAGCGCATTGCTGTGGAGTAGCAATGCGTTTCAGATCGTCTGAACGGCATGTGGCTTGAAATTAATGCACGACACTCAATCCCTAGTATATAAGCGGTATGTGCTCATGTCTGTTGTTCTTAGCAAATGCAAGCAGCTCACTCGTGCACGCAAATTCAGTATTTAACCCTTATGGCGTTAACTAGTGTCACCTTAGAGGGAAAGAAATAACACTAGTTAATGTATATATTATTGAATTATTGCGTACGACCGGTATGTTAGCATTTGTACTGAAGGGGATTAACTCAGCGATTTCGGTCAAAATGGTCAACTTTTATTTTTTAGGAGTTATTAGGTAGTGGGAAAGTGTGACCCAAATTAATATTATGGACTTACGGTTACTGTAACCCCCAACAAGGGGTCCAGGGGGGTCTACACTAGTGATTTTGCACAGACTGTTTTTAAATTTTCACAGTAAATGTATTTCTTAAAAAAAAAGACATCTTGTAACTACAAATTTTTTATTTAGGCCTTAGTTTTTGAGGTAATGGGAAATATCGTTGTATAATATATGTATTTATTTCCCATCATTTCATCAACTAAGACCTAAATCCAGAAGCTGACGGAGCAAATGCGTTTCTTCTTCAAAAATACATCTTCTAAGCAAATTTCAAAACAATCTGTCAGCAAATAAAGAAAATTTGGAAAAACTGGTTAGTTTTCTAAAATTTCATGGAGTTTTGGGCTCTAGAACCCCAAAGAGGGGTCCTAACGGAGGGTAAAAAATCATGAAATTATGCATGCATATCATTTGCAGATGCTAATGCAGCATGAATACAAAATTTAAATGTGCATTATATGACTTTTCACCCCAATATTCTACGTTTTTGCCTATCGTGTAAAATGAGATTTTCCCACCGACTGATACGGGAACGTACACGCATTTCACATCAAACGTCCCGCTCTCCTACAAGAAATCAATAGCGAAAACACTCATTCACCGTGCATTAAAATACTGCTCAACATGGAACGACTGCACCGCCGAAATCT
>LQNS02277243.1:364380-378051 GCA_001587735.2 Parhyale hawaiensis | reverse complement strand
CTCATCAAGAGGCGTACGCGGGTAGCGTCTCGAACTGCCGTCGCCAGCGCCAAAAGTTAGTCACTCGGAGTCCCGGACGCGCCCGAAACGCGAAGACGGAGGGAACACTAGGTAATGGACTGCTCAGCGGGGGGAGCTGCACCGTACTGTAGAGCTTTCAGTGGTACTGATGTCTCCAGGTACACTTGATAAGCATGGAAAAGCAGCACCGGCATGGAGAGCAGGTGTTCCTTAGTCATTAGATCTGGACCAATGATGCCCGACTGCAGCGCATGAGCTGATATTATATCCAGCAGCTTCTAACGAAAAGAATTTCTCTTTTCCGTACATGAGCTTGAAACAACAAAACTTGCCTTGTCTTCTCGAAGAGACCGAGCTTTGAGTCTGGGGATACTGTGTTTGCTGCTTGCACATCTCTCGTCTGTAATAAGCTTCCGTAAGATGTTTTCCAGTAGAGATATCTTACTTCAGTACCAAGCTCAACTATTGTGTTTCTGAGTTTTCAAAATGCAGAAATTATGCCTAGGACATCATGTACCCTAGATACACCAGGTACCCCAATGCACCGTACATACCGTGTTCACCAAGTACACAAAGGTCCCCAGGTACGGGTGCGCAAGCACAGACCACAAGTGTGTCTGTATCGCCACACAGATCTCATAAATCTCCTTCCAGTCCAGTTCCGGATCTCTCCCTCATTTATATTTTCTCTGATATTCCGTCTTTCACTATTTTCTAACATATATGTGGAATATCGGTGGCATTGAAACATATAAACGTGGGGACCATTAAGCTCTTTTATCGCTCCCACTATCGCTTCTATCTCAGCTAATAGTTCCAGCAAGCACGTGCAGCTGACTGGGTAAGTGAGCTTCTCTTGCTTCTCATATGTTTTGGAGTTTGTTAAGAAAACTGAATGACTTGAATCTTACGTGGTTTTAGATCAAGAAATTTAGGCCCAACGGTAGCTGAGCGCTTGTCACGAATTTTACTTTGAGCGTACGTTTGTTGAAAAGTGTCTTAAAAAGTTTTACTTGGATAAGATTAACTTGGAAGCTGCTCACAGTTGACTTTGAATGGCATGTTTGAATAAAACTTTTCATTGGTAATTGGGTGTCCTAAGGAATTGGATACAATGAAACTTGCTCTAATAGTGCATTGACTTATTTAATTAGAAAATACAAATAATTCACGGAGGTCCTACAGATCTCCTCACAACATGGCGGGACGAATTCGGTTGGTGTCTTTTGGCGAAGAGATTGTCGAATGTGTGGGCAAAATTTGGATGTGTCTTCCGAAATGTAATTTTGGCTTCACATATTCTAGAGTCAATGTTCTTTAATACGAATTTATTTCATAAAGCTCTCCTTGTGTATTTGTTTTAGCTTTCGTAACTTTCGCAAGCTTGTCGAAATACAATCAAAGCGCTCTCGTGCTCCCCTCAACTCTCGCGAGTCACTGAAACGCTCTCTGCTCGCCGAAACGGCTCTACCAGCAACTTTTTATTTGCTATCTAAAAGTTAAATCTAATTAGACTCAGTTTGAAGTTTTATTTTAATGATAATTATAACTTTGATTTGAATTATTTTTTCTATGTAGGTAAAACCTATTAAAGTCTGACCATTTTATCAAGGCAGTTCGGTCGAGGTCGAATTCCTTTATAGCTTTGCCAATTGTATGGATATTTCTGAGATTTTGTTCGGCCCATATCTTAGCCCCGCCCAATACTTGTTTGTGCAAAAAAAAATTCTGAGAAATATCCATAGAATTACCACCGTTTCAGAGACACTTTACCACGACCGAACAGCCTTGATGAAATGGTCAGACAATAGACTGAGAGTGTCTATAGGGTGTCTTGCGATAGGGTTCTGTCGGGTGAAAATAGTTATTAGTTGGGCGAGCAAGGGCATCGTGTTTCTCAAGCCGATGAATTTTTTTTCCTCAAATACCTGTTCCGTTATAACGGTAGAAGTTTCTTCAAACTCTAACGATTCGTTTCATATTACATCCGCATAGGAGGTTGTGTTTTTGTCTTATTTTTCTGTCTGTCTCTCACCAAAATAACTCTAAATGTTGGAACGGATATTCACTTCGAAATTTGCAGGTATTGCTATTCGGGTAAACAGCAACAGATGGTTACTTTTTGGTTAAATTCCGTTCATGTTTATTTGTTTGTATGCCTATTTTTTTTCCTAAAACCATCACTCAAAAAGTTATGGGTGGGCTTTCATGAATTTGAATAATATATTAGGTATATTACGAAGATTAACTGGTCAATTTTTTGTGATGATCCGATAGCTTGTTCATCTGTTTTTCACTATATTTGATCTTATGCTTATTAGCATAATAACTCCAAAGAATTTATGGATGGATCTTTACGTAATTTACAGAAGTTGTTGATATTGTTAAAACACACAAATAATTTAATTTTGGTGATGATCGGGTGGTCCGTTTGTGTGTTCGACTAATTTTTCTCAGAATGTTTCTTAAATACATAACTCGAAAAGTGACGAACGGTTCTTCAAAAAAAAAAAAAAAAAATGCTGTGAATATTATCAAATGGCATCAACGATTGAATTTTGATGTTGATAGAAAGATAATCATGGTTTCAGAACCTATTTAGAATTTTCAATACCGTTTCTTAGCTTGGCAGAGGTATGCTCTCAGAGTGTTCCTTAGGTGAAGACTGTTTTCAATGGCTTTATAATTGAGATATTCATTATAAGCGTAGTTTCTGAATTGAAATTACAAGCGGTTAGAGTTTTGTCATCTCTGTAGTTTGAATTTGATAGCATAATAGAGTTTTTGATGTAGCTGATGCTAATTACTACTAGAAAAAGTTAACGTCTGCGTTGTGAATAACTTCTATGAAGCTTCGTAATGGGGTTCTTGTTACTTTTGAAATTATTCATAGGTCATTTTCGTTTCTCTGGCCAGTGTTTATGCTAACATATAATGCTGTACTTTACTTGAGAGTCTTCCTGAGGCTCCTGATGGAACGTGCGGTTTGGTTAGAAGTTTCTGTGTGTAGGTCTTTTCCGTTCATCTACAAGTTAAAGGAAGCGTCCTGGCGATTTTGGTCAAAATTGCAATCTTTCTTTGCTGATGAAAGGTCCTCTGGTAGTGGGAGAGTGTGTCCCAAATTAATATGGGGTTATGGGCACTATCACCCCAAAAAGGGCCCTAAAGGGGGCCAAGGGGAGGGGGGAACCTTGTTAAAAAGAATCATACTTGGTAAATAATTTATATATGTTAATTTTCCAAATATTTTTTTCCACAACTGATGCACTTAGGTATGAGTATAATAACACTAAATCAAGCTATTTATAAACCCTATTTCGAAAAAATTAGCCTGTTTATTGGAATTATCGTCAGGATTCTCAACTAATTATAACTGGGAAAAGCGGCGGTCCAAAACTATTGTTATTTGTACTACGAGAGTTCCTAAATTTTTATGGGTATTTTTTCCGTAGATGATGCTTCAGCTTTTCCTCTTAGTTTGTTATATTTAAATATTCACTATATCGGATGCAAATTTGACGGTTTTCACTAGATATAATAATATGCTATATAGAGTTTTATCTATTCCATTAAGTTTATATGGTTGCTTTGTCATGACTTAATCCTTATTTGAAGGGAACATGTAAAAAACATGGGGAAATATCCACGAAATGAAGAATTCAATCACTTTCAAGTGCGGAACGTATATAAAAAATACCGTACGTGGAGAGAAAAAAAATGTAGTTTAAGAAGAAAACAATCTCCACCAAACCTAGATGATATAAAGTTTTTTATCAGACGAATATATGGACTGATTCAAATATCGCACGAATAATTATGGTTGCTACACAGTTTGGCAACTTACCTCTAATTTTCGTAAAAAAAAATTGCATCCTGGAGAAACTTCAAAATATGAGTAAAAACGTCATACAAAAAGCAAAACGAAAGTTCGCCGCTACCAAAATTGGATAAGTTCATATCTTGTAAATGCAGTATACTAAGTAATAAAATTAGATGTAAGAACAAAGAAGTATTTGATTTGAATGCACCTATTATTCTATTTAAGAAAAAATATTCATATCCGTCAACATATAGAAATCCTTGTTAGTATTATAATGAAGCAATTCAAATGAAATGGCTGTACTCAAAAATTTAAAGTTAAATCATATACAAGAAATGAAAAATTGGAAAACATATTCGAGGCACTAAGTCACTATGCGAATCTAACCATGAAAGTAGGATAGAAATCTAGCAAACAAGGACTTACATGAGTCCAATAAATTAAGAAAATAGAGGACCAATTAACTTTATATATCAAATCTTGTATTTTTGAAATTCTCGTTTAACATATTTTCTTGCATTTCTTATCGATATTAAGAATTGAACGTCGGAGATTTTATAAAATTTCAGTTTAGAATTTATGTAAACTTTTCACATTTGAAAATAGCATTTTGCTATATATTCGTGTAGTTAGAGTATTTCTTAGTATATTGTATGTAGCGTTTCAAGGTACATTGCCGTAGGTATCACCTTATGAATGTATGTTCAAATTATTTGTATCATTTAATTCATGAAACATTCGCATTCTTTCGCTAATAAACTCAGCTTTCTTTAAAGCATTTCCAGTTCTTTTTTGAGGAAATTACCACTCTTTCGTCTCAATAATAAACCTGTACACAAACCTGAACCACGAATTAAGTTACTATACTCTCTCTTACGGTCATAAAATTTTCTGAGAAGGAACTGGTTTGAGGGGACATTTCCAATCGGTACGTAAACATCAACTACGCAACGTCACACACTCGAGAAATGCACGCGAACGAAACTTCCATGCTCAAGAACTTCTGTTAATTATTATTTATTTTTTTCTTGATCGCCGTAACTGATAATTGTACCAACACCCAAATTATATAGCAGGGAACACGAAAGTTTCAGACCGGCTAATGGAATCGCCATGCAAAACAAAGGATAGTTGATTAGCAATATACACTGGAAGGCGTACGCGGGTAGCGTCTCGAACTGCCGTCGCCAGCGCCAAAAGTTAGTCACTCGGAGTCCCGGACGCGCCCGAAACGCGAAGACGGAGGGAACACTAGGTAATGGACTGCCCAGCGGGGGGAGCTGCACCGTACTGTAGAGCTTTCAGTGGTACTGATGTCTCCAGGTACACTTGGTAAGCATGGAAAAGCAGCACTGGCATGGAGAGCAGGTGTTCCTTAGTCATTAGATCTGGACCAATGATGCCCGACTGCAGCGCATGAGCTGATATTATATCCAGCAGCTTCTAACGGAAAGAATTTCTCTTTTCCGTACATGAGCTTGAAACAACTAAACTTTCTTTGTCTTCTCGAAGAGAACAAGCTTTGAGTCTGGGGAATTAATGAACAGATACTGTGGTTGCTGCATGCACATTTCTCCTCTGTAATAAACTTCTGTTCTCCAGTAGAGGTATCTTACTTCAGTACCAAGCTCAACTCTTGGGTTTCTGAGTTTTCAAAATACAGAAATTATACCGAGGACACCATGTACCCTAGAAACACCAGGTACCCTAATGCACCGTACATACCGTGTTCACCAAGTACACAAAGGTCCCCAGGTACGGGTGCGTAAGCACAGACCACAAGTGTGCCGGTATCGCCACACAGATCTCATAAATCTCCTTCCAGTCCCGCTCCAGATCACTTCCTCATTTATATTTTCCGTGATATTCCATCTCTCACTATTCCAACATATATGTGGAATATCGGTGGCATTGGAACATATAAACGTGGGGACCATTAAGCTCTTTTATCGCCCCGACTATCGCTTCGATCTTAGTTAATAGTTCCAGCAAGCACGTGCAGCGGACTGGGTGAGTGAGCTTCTCTTGCTTCTCATATGGTTTGGAGTTTGTTAAGAAAACTGAATGACTTGAATCTTACGTGGTTTTAGATCAAGAAATTTAGGCCCAACGGTACCTGAGCGCTTGTCAAGAATTTTACTTTGAGCGCACGTTTGTTGAAAAGTGTCTTAAAAAGTTTTACTTGGATAAGATTAACTTGAAAGCTGCTCACAGTTGGCTTAAGCTACTGGATACAATGAAACGTGCTTTAATAGTTCATTGAATCATTTAATTAGAAAATACAAATAATTCACGGATGTCCTTCAGATCACCTCACAACACGACGGAACTAATTCGGTTGGTGTCTTTTGGCGAAGAGATTGTGGAATGTGTGCGTAAAATTTGGATGTGTCTTCCGAAATGTAATGTTGGCTTCACATATTCTGGAGTCAATGTTCTTTAATACGAATGTTTTATAAAGCTCTCCTTGTGTATTTGCCTATTTTTTAGCTTTCGTAACTTTCACAAGCTCGTCGAAATCCGATCAAAGCGTTCTCGTGCTCCGCTGTAGTCTCGCAAGTCTCTGAAACGCTCTCTGCTCGCCGAAAAAGCTCTACTAGCACCTTTTTATTTACCATTTAAAAGGTAAATCTAATTAGACTCAGTCTGAAGTTTTATTTTAACGATAATTATTACCTTACTTTCAATTACTTTCTATGTACGCAGGACCTATTATAGTCTGACCATTTTATTAAGGCAGTTCGGTCGTGGTCCAATTCCTTTATAGTTTTGCCAATTCTATGGATATTTCTGAGATTTTGTTCGCCCCATATCTTAGCCCCGCCCCCGCAAAATTCCGAGAAATATCCATAGAATTTGCACCGCTTTAGAGGAATTTGACCACGACCGAACAGCCTTGATGAAATGGTCAAACTATAGACTGAGTGTGTCTATAGGGAGTCTTGCTGTAGGGTTTTTCTGGTGAAATAATTATTTGTTGGGCGAGCAAGGGCATCGAGTTTCTCGTGCCGATGAAATTTTTTTTCCTTAAATACCTGTTCTGTTATAACGTTAGCAGTTTCTTCAAACTCTAACGATTCGTTTCACATTACATCCGCATAGGAGGTTGTGTTCATGTCGTATTTTTCTGTCTGTCTCTCACCAAAATAACTCAAAAAGTTGCGAACGGATATTTACTACGAAATTTGCAGGTATTGCTATTTGGGTAAACAGTAACAGATGGTTACTTTTTGGTGAAATTCCGTTCATGTTTATTTGTTTGTATGCCTATTTTTTTTCTCAAAACCATCACTCAAAAGTTATGGACGGACTTTCATGAATTTGAATAATATATTAGGTATATTACGAAGGTTAACAGATCAAATTTTTGTGATGATCAGATAGCTTGCTCGGCTGTTTGTCATTACATTTGATCCTATGCTTATTAGCATAATAACTCCAAAGAAGTTATGGATGGATCTCTATGTAATTTACAGAAGTTATTGATATTGTTAAAACACACAAATAATTTAATTTTGGTGATGATCGGTTGGTCCGTTTGTGTGTTCGACTAATGTTTCTCAGAATGTTTGTTAGATGCATAACTCAAAAAGTTATGAACGGACCTTCAAAAAAAAAAAAATGAGCTGCTAATATTATCAAAAGGCATAAATGATTAAATTTTGATGTTGATACAAAGTTAATCATGGTTTCAGAACCAATATGGAATTTTCAATACCTTGTTCTCCAGTTGAAGACTATTTTCATTGGCTTTATAATAGTGATATTCATCATAAGCGTAGTTTCTGAATTGAAATTACAAGCGGTAAGAGTTTAGGACGCTCCGTGCATTGAATTTGATAGTACAATAGAATTTTTGATGTGGCTGATGCTAATTACTAAAAGAAGTTAACGTCTGCGTTGTGAATAACTTCTTTGAAGCTTCGTAATGGGGTTCTTGTTACTTCTGAAATTATTCAACGGTCATTTTCATTTCTCTGGCCAGTGTTTTTGCTAACATATAATAATCGATTTTACTTGAGAGTCTTCCTGAGGCTCAAGGTAGAACGTGCGGTATGGTGAGAAGTTTCAGTGTGTAGGACTTTGCTGTTCATTTACAAGTTAAAGGAAGCGTCCTGGCGATTTTGGTTACAATTGCAATTTTTTCTTTGCTGAAAAAGGGTTCTCTGGTAGCGGGAAAGTGTGTCGCAAATTATTATAGGGTTATGGGCAATGAACCCCCCCCCCCAAAAAAAAAAAGAGCCCAAAAGGCGGCCAGTAGATGGGCAAAAAAAAATAAATAAATAAATAATAATAATAAATGACTTTGTGATAATTTTTTTGTATTCTTGGAGCGATTGTTCTAAAATTTCCACACTGTATGATGTATTTTTTAAAGAGAAAAGCAATTTGCTCAGACTTTTTTCTTAATTTACGCCTTAGTTTTTGAGATAATGAGGAATATATATGAATATATAACTATACATTTTGGAAATTTCAAAAGAATAAGACTGAATGAGTTTTCATGCTAGGAAAAATATGACAGGCTTAGAATCCATGAAATATTCCTAACAAAACTATTGAGCCGCATTTTATATGGCATATTCCGTTTTCTTGTGTTACGCGATTTTCGTTCGCTAACTGAAATATAGGAAAGCAATTCGGTTTGAGCTGTGATAAAAAATATATATAAATAAGGGCAAAATGGAAAATGCGACTCTAAAGTCCTGTTGGGAATGTTTCAAGGATGCAAAAACTATTTTCTTACTTCTAGCATAAAAACTTATTGAGTTCCGTTCATTTGAAATTTCTAATTATAAACATATATCTCCCCATTATCTCAAAAACTAAGGCCTAAGTCAATAAAGTTGTGAGGGCAAAATGTCTTTATTTTCCAAAATACAAACACTGAGCAAATTTTTAAACAATCGGTCCACAAAAAAATAGAAAATCTGGTTTGTGCCCCGAAATTCCATGGGGTTTGGGCACCAGAACCAAAATAGGGGTCCTACATACGAGTGGCCGATGAGGGGGGGGGGTAAAAAAATCATTATATTAACCAAGCATATTATCTGTGGATGTTAATACTACATGAACACAACATTCAGACTTTGCCAATAGTGCAAAAAAGTGTATGATATGACAATTCATCAAAATATTCTACGTTTTTACCTATAATATAAAATGTGACTTTTCCACCTAAAAATGAGAGGAAGTAAATGAGTTTTCATGCAAGGAAACAGTTTTGGAGTCCTTGAAACATTCCTAACAAATTTATAGAGCCGATAATTTATTGTTGCCCTCATAATATTTTATCATAGCTCAAAACAAAACAAAATTTACTATATTTTAGTTAGAGATCGCATCAAAATAAAGCGGAAGAGAAAATGGATAATTCGGCTCTATAGCTTTGTTATAGGAATGTTTCAGAGATTGAAAACTGTCACTGATTTTTTCTAGCAGGAAAACTCATTGAGTTCTATTCTTTTGAATTTTCCCAAATACATAAATATAAATATATACATATACTGCATATTCTCAAAAAAACTAATGCTCTGATTATGAAAAGTTTTAGGAGCAGAAATGTGTTTCAATTTCAAAAATACATACAATGTACAACTTCCAGAACAATCTGTAAGCAAATAAAAAAGTCTCGAATAACCAAGATCCCCCCCCCTTAATTGCGTTGATCGGTGGGACCTACATTGGGCAACGTGAACGTCAACGTGAATCGCTCCCGTGCTGCGAATCACACGCAGAGGGCTTAGCGTAACCCGTGTAGGCCAAGTCATATCAATCCATCCCAATGTTATCCCTATACAACATATCTGGATACTATATCACCGGTGAATCTCGCAGATGTTTTACCAGCAAAGTTTTCGCCCCTGTATATCAAGGTAGAGACATGAAAACGAATATAGCAACCTCACTCTCCGGAGGTAGTTTTCTCATTGCTTTTGTCTATATTTACACGCCTCCGCTAACCTCTGTTCTTCATCGTCTGAAGACAACATTATTTAGGCTTTCATATTTTGAACATTTTCAGTTTTCATCGATGTATTTGATGATTGCAATTCTACTGAGGTACCTGCGGCTGCTCGATTCTTTACGTGTAATTGCTTTCCGGCAAGACACAACAGGCTCAGCCATAGCCGACACTATACATTGACTGGACACTGGCCCCTAAGGCAGATCTTGGTCTCGCAATTGGGCCTGACTGCGCGGTGCCGCAGACGGATTTTTTTATGCTCTCCCATTATTTTTTCATACTTTATTTAGTTATTTGACTTAATTCTTTTGCATTCACTGGCAAGTGTCTACACGTTACGCTTTTCAGTATTAGATAGAGAGAATTTCAACTTGCACGAAGCTCTGATTTTCGTAGGAAGGAAGATCAACCATAGCTGTCTTTTCGTTTCTTGAAAAAGCTTGTCAGCAAAGACATATATAGCTCAATTCATCCGCACCATAATTATCAGTTTTCTTTTTTCGTGCTCAGTTATTTTCACTTTGCTGGTGACGCATGACGTTCTTAATAGGGCAGGATGCGTAGTTGGATACGCTTTGGGAGCCCATCGCGGGTAGTACCTACTAATTTTAGGACATCTTTATTCTCTTTTTTTTTATGAATGGCTGCCGTCTATGGAAATAGAATGAATGACCTCTGAAAACAGAGGGTTACGCTGCCGTGACTGAAGAAATTGGCCGAGTTTGTTGATGTATAGCTATCGCATTAAACAAAGAATAAATAAAATATAGGCTACTGATCAATATCAGCTGGTGCCGTAATAGTCCGAAAAAAATCGGGTACGCAGAGAAAAAATTGAAACGTGTACGTTCTAAGCAGAGCGTAAAAAAGGCGTGTAAATACACAGGAGCACAATGCAAGAAGTCCCGTCGCACTTCTATGTCATTTTCAAAACACAAGTACTAATTCTTTGCTGACAGAACATATCCGAGATTCACCGGTGAAATCAAAACACTAAGAGATTAAACGAGGTTCAAGGAGACGGATTGCGTAACAGTAGGCAGGGTTAAGTTGCGGACATTAATTTAGACTGGTTGGGTTGAGCTAGAAGCACTGCATATCAGGTCAAACTAAGGTTAGCGAAAACACTAATTAACCCTGGAATTTTTACGGGACCCGCTAGTTTTTACGATTGACCGAAACTCAGCCCTTGCAGTATCAACACTTCTTAGATTTCTCAAATAATTAGCACTGTCTCTATTAATTTTCATGGAGGACAGTTGTTTTCATAATCACAATGCTCTAAGGTGAAGATGATCTCAGGTATTCTTTACGTTTCATCTATTATTTTTGAAACACTTTATTGTATCCATAAGTTATCTACTTAGTGGTGCTTTCTCAGTCAAAACGTGTGGCTGTGTTATGTAACGACGAGCTGTTGGGGCTCCGTCCCAGTACAATAATAAGCGAACAAAAGGAGCTGTTACGATGTGTATAAGAGTGCAGAAGCGTGACTTCGAAGGGCATTAAATAAGACATGCCTGTGCAATTATTTTCACCCGTTTCACGACCTGATGAGGCAATATGAAATAATAAAAGTATGAGAGAGACGCACGAGTGCGTCGTTTAGTTAGTAAGGGTATTTCATTCATTAGCGTCTTGGCTGCAGCAGCTTGCAACTTCAATCTGCAGATTGAAAGCTATTGTTTCAATACTTATTTATTTTTGAGGCGTTGAGTTGGTTAACGTGTCCTCTTGAAATTGAGCTTCATTGTTGTTTCTTTTTTACGACTATCTAATGGAATTGCACTTCGACAGAAGTAAAGGGTACTGGCGAATGTGCAATATAAAAGTTACGAAGCGTGAATAGTTTACATATGCTTGAAACTCTTCATTCGCTTCAATAACAGATATTTGATATTTCTCCAGGATATTTCTCCTTGTTAAAAATTGGAGATCAGTTGCCGGAATTTTTGGCTAATTGTGTCATTATGATAATTAAAATTCTAGTGAGAATTAAAACTCTATTAAGTATTGCGAAAGGTTTGAATTTAAGGCTGTTTTACTTACTTCATAATAGTGGTATATTATATAATAGGTTGAGACTAGTTATACAAAAAACTCAACTGTTGTGAGTTACAAAGTAATGGTCGTTACTGTAACAAGTATCTGTAAAGCTCTGAGCATTTTTTCGTTTACCAAGTAACAATTATATCACGGCAATATTACGGAAATAACGAGTAAGGGTAACGTCCCTACAGTTTAACGTAACTTACGAGTAACGGTAACGACCACCAATATCCTGTACCGGTGCCAGCACAGGCAACGCGTTGCAATGACGTCCAATTTCGGGACGCACTGGCGCTAAACTCAACGCGCTGTGTACGTGCATCGCTCTGCGTGCGTTCAAGTAAGCTTTATTGTCGCGTCACCACCACCAAAAGCACTATCATCAGTACTACCAGACCAAACTTAACCTTACCTAACTTCACCTTACCTAATCTACGATATCGACTTCTGTCAATGGCACACTGCAGAACGCAGCACGAACGCGCAGCGATGCACGTGCACAGATGAGTCGTAACGTACATAGCGCGAGGCGAGTTTGGTGTCTGTGCTTCCGTTAGTGCGGGTGTAGAGGTGGCATCAGCCTGCCAGCAGTGAGCTGGACTAGGTAGAGCGATGTATTCTGGAGAAAGGGTCATGCTTACCACACAGCTCCGCAGGGCTAACTCAGACGGGGGACCAGGGTAACAGTCAAGAGGTCCTACCTCAACCGTTTCAATCTGCTTAAATCTCCATTGCCTGACCATGAAAGTTCGAAACTATGACGTCCGTTCAACGTACCATCTGCCGAGCCTGGCCAGAAGAGTTCCAAACTCCCTCCTAGGAACGAAAAGGACCGAAAACTGCAATTTTAGTTAGGTCAAGTAGGAAGAAAGGAGAACCTAACAAACAAGAAATAAATAGCTAAGATGCCACTTGGCTACAATTACACTCCGCAGCACAAAGCACTAGTAGGAACATGATGTAGAACTAAAATGGAGAGGGCACTGAATAGAGAGTTAGGTAACAGCTGGGATTATGCACATCAATAAAAAAAAACGGCACACCAGCCACCGATGCAGTAGAACTTTCCAAACGATCATTGGAATATTACAATTGTTAATTATATTAGCAGCATATAGCAAACAAGACCAGTTCAGAGGAAAAAACTACCTGTAAATAAATTATACCAGGATCTCTTATTATCGACAACAAAAACTAACCCTTCACTTCCACATGTACATTTCTACGCCACTGACAGACGCAACACTACGAAAAAACTTAATGGTTAATATGCTCCTCTTTATATTGGATTGCAAAGCAAAACCATGAACTAAAATCATCTGATACACGTGAAGGCCGTATTAGTGCGATGACAAGTAGGCCTAAACTTGCTTAATGCACACACCAACTGTGACCCAAAAAGGAAGAAAGAAAATGGCCTAATATAAAAGAAAACTTATTCAACCTTGAAAGATGACTGGAGAAGTACTGTAATAGAAAAAACAGCAATCAGAATAAAGCAAAGATAACTAGAAAGTAAAAGTCAGAATGTATATGAAGAAATTAGTGGACCCGTGCGTGAAGAATTCACGCAATGACATATACGTTTGCCTAATGCCTCTAGGCTGGTGCGGAATCTCCTCTTCTCTTATTTGTTTCCTAATTTTCTTCTTTTCTTCGTTGATCCTTGGTCGTACTGTCATCCTTAGGTCTTCTATATAGACAGGCAGAAGTAACATCTTGAGCAAAACACTTCATCAAACTTAAACAAAATAGCAGCTTATATACAATGTGTTGGCTCGGTAGCAAGGATACCGTTGATACCGTCTTCCCA
>LQNS02277243.1:345388-364228 GCA_001587735.2 Parhyale hawaiensis | reverse complement strand
AATACTCGTACAAATCAGACTAAGCCTGCGATGTCTTCATTGTTGGAATTTCAACTGTCCCTGCTTAAGATACGTTTGCCATCTTCTGCAACCCGGCCTATATTTTCTGCCTTTCACTTTCAATGGAGCTTGAGAGGAGCACCAGAGCCTCCAACCTGGGCTAATTTCCGCCTATCTACTTTGTTAAGAGCGTGACACCAAACATATAAATATATATATATATATATATATATATAAATATATATATATATATAAACACACGAAGGTTATTCTTAGTTTTAGATAATTAATCGTTCCACAGCTTAACTATGTAAACCTCCATAGGGCACGATTCACTATTAACAATACCGCAAGTTGACAGTAAGAGTCGTAAAGATGCATATGAAAAAACTGTGAACAATAGCTGGAACCTGTGGAAATTTCAAACAGTAAAGGGACTGTTTTTCAGTTATATAGGAGGCCCGTATCATCCTAAATTTCCCCTAACCAAGTCTTAACCAAGAGCCTAATTTTGACACACCCGAAATTGGAAAAATAGGTGGTTAGGAAAACCAGACCCTCACCTAACCTACCCGAAGTTATCCAGGGTTTTTTCCAACTTACTCGAAATTAGTTCGGGTTTTCCGACAATACGGCCTAAAAGGTGAGTTCATTGGGTACGTGTCATTTTTTGGTTAGGATCCAGTGAAAATTCTACATGCAGAACAAAATAAATCTTCTAACTTAAGAAACCCTTATACCCGTATAGTGGATAGGAAGGGTGAAAAATGTTCCACATAAGATCTGTGAGCCGTAACAGCTTGAATTATCGCTTGACTCAATCTGTTACTGATCCCTTCCTAGATAGTAGCGAGGGTGACTCAAGGATGCCGTAAGTTTCGTAGCGGACAATGTATCAAAATTGAAGAAACATTTACTGGCTTGAAAATCATTTTTAAAACTTTGGATAACGCGGTATTATAACTATATCTTATTGGGATATTCTGCCAAAATTTTCGGAAAATCGTCTTCAAATTCGACCATCTTCGGTCCTCCCACCCGATGAGCCGAGGTAAGGCGAAACGCGTCGCGGGTAACCAGATTTCTAGTTGTGCTTCTCAACGGATTCTTCACTATTTAAAATAATGCTATCTCAATATAATAATAATAATAATAATAATAATAAAACGATATTGTAAGCCTCGTCCCTTTTCGTAAATATTCAGTAGGAGCAGTTGTGTTGGCATTATCCTTTAGATAATGCTTGCCGACAGTATTATTTCACCCAATCTACTTGAAATTCATTTCGTAGCGTCGGTGTTTTCTGGCAACGATTCACGCATGAATCATCAGCTTATAATACATTGTTCGGTACTCAAGTACGCCACGGATCAGGGCTATCAGTGATACGAAGTACATTAGGCTGATAAGCCTATTTTAGGGAGCAATAGCATCGCTAAATAGCAGCGCATGTCGCTGTAACCAGGTAGTGACTCAGAGCCGCCAGCTTATCAGTCGAAGCTGAGGCTCCTGACCACCTGATGAGGCCGGCAATGCTGCTTACTTACGCACAAGCTCAATAGTTATATCGGGGTTTGGACCTGCAGAGATCCTGGGGATCAGGGCTCTGATAACAACAACGCGCATGACAGCGACTGACCTTGAGGTAACAGCCCCCCCCCCCCTTGGGAGCGCATGCCCCCTCCAACGCCGGGGTTGAGGGGTCCAGTGGTGTAACCTTATTAGCCGTGTTTGTTTTTTGCTCCGGCATTTCCTTGATTGCGGCATTTAGAACATTCTCCATCTGTTTCAATCACATTACCGTTTTAATTGGATGGCTGATCCGACTAGTGCGGAAGAACTTGATCAGCGTCCAAAGACCTACAACTGCCTTTCCGGTCGACAGACCTTAGCCCCTCAGGGAGCATACGATGGGCCATAACCCATAGCGTTGGTTAGGTTGGCCCATCTCATGTTTGGGAAATAGGATCCCAGAGAGATCCTGTTGGTAGCCAGCTAGGATTTCGGGACGCTTGTCTTTCGTGCTCACTTTCTTCCTTCCTTTTTCATACTCCTACTGGTGTTACTTCCCTCGGTTCTTCTTTTTATTTCCGGACTTGATATTCCCACGCCCGTTGATCCTTCGAGGGGATTGTAAAATGGGGCTCTAAGGAATTAATATGCGGTAATATACGTCAAATTTATGTCTTATTTTATGGCTGGTTTCGACATACATGGAAGAGGATGCGATATGAGAAATGTGTACCCATATGGACCTCCTCGGCGTTGGAAGAAGTGGCCTCGTTTTTCTGATGCTTGCAGCAGCCAAGCTATGGAAGACAAAACGAGACTTTCAGTGAAGCGGTATAGAAAATGCTCAATTGATGTTCCTACATAAGAGTATGGAACGTTGAAATAATCAAGTGATACGAAAGAAAAGAGAAATTGAAAAAAAAGAGAGAAAGAGCCCGAAAGCTTAACTAACATGGGAAGGTTCTTACACGGGAATTCTACGGCAGTGATAATTCGATAGAAAAGAACGACGGCAGAAAATGTTAGCACTTTTGGAGACGGAGCCTGTAGGCCTAACTGAGCAGAATTTTACTAAACTTTTCTCGGAGCATTTGTCCTCGCGCTAAACTGGCAGACCTACGTAGTGAACACATTGGAATTTTTGCAGCATGGAACACCGAAGTGGAAACCTATTTTACCAATTTACAAGTTTACACAAAAATATTTCGTATCTTCTCGCCCTAAGAAATTTACAATAAAGTTTCAATGCAGAGAATGTCCAAAGAAACTTGAAGTCAGCACATCTAATGTTAAAATACGTCGAGCACTGAAGTGACAACAGCACATTAGCAAGCCGTGGTATGTAGGTTGTTCACAATAATACTTGTAATACAGTAAGACAAGTAAGTAACAGTACTGCCTAGTAGTAATACCAAAAGTACCTCAAGTAATATTGACAAACATAAATGCGAGTCCATAACAAACGTAGATAAAATGTTAGCAGCCGTGGAGTCAATTGTGTCACTAGTAAGACATCGGATTTTCCTTCACATTTGCACTGAATCAGAAAAAAAATCCCTTAGACTTCTGTGGTATCCATAGGAAAGAAGCTAATAAATAAATACTAATATTACTACATGCTCGATAGATAAAGCCTTCCACGGGCAACCTGCAGCGATTGCATTTGCATTCAAGTGAAGATTTATATTTCTTCCTTTTCATGGACACAATGAAAGGCAGATCTATGACAAGCACTTTGCAGCAGGCTGCCTGAGAACCCTAAACTGGTCTTCATACATACGATACGAGCACTATCAGGCGAAAATAATTTCTGGCATGACGATGTCTATGGCGTATAATTAGCAACACCTCTTGATAAATGTGTTGTGCGCGATCGATGGATTTGCGCGATCGATCGATCGCCCTGCGCAAACGATCGATCGTTCAAATTTTAAAAGGAAAAATGAAAAAAAAAAAACAGTCCTTGCCTCCCCTAACCTACCCGACATTAAACCCGAATATAGTTCAACTTACCCAAAATTACGGCCTAATACCTAAAGCATCCATCGTTTGCGCAGCACGATCGATCGATTGTCCAAATCTATCGTTCGCGCACGACAAATGCGAATGCCCTGCATGGAAGCGCTCACTCTTATTGCTTGCATGCATTATTAAGTACGAAAAACAAACAGATTACGTAGATGTGAACATTTTCGGCAGCAGTAAAAATATTGCAAAATATCAATAGTTAGCTCTCTGCAGTTTGCTTCATATCCGTTGATTTAGTTTACAAACCCCCACAATTGACGCAATATTTCCAATTATCCGTGAAATTAATACATCATGGGCAAGACGGAAGTAAGTTTCTGATATTGGACGACATGACAAACACTGAGAAACTCTTTCAGAACGCCAGCTATGGACGTAAGCTAAGCCAGCTGTGAAGGGGTCGTGGAGCACTACCACCTGAGGGACAGAACGGCCCAAATGGTCGCCACACTGACGTAAGCTAAGCCAGCTGTGAAGGGGTCGTGGAGCTCTACCACCGGAGGGACAGAATGGCCCACATGGTCGCCACACTGACGTAAGCTAAGCCAGCTGTGAAGGGGACGTGGAGCACTACCACCTGAGGGACAGAATGGCCCAAATGGACGCCACACGGGTGCAAGGAGCCCTAGCACTGCCACGCGAGTACCAGTAGTAGTAGTATCCTTCTTCTTGGTTCACCACCGCACCCACACAAAGTGTGATCTAAGCAGTGAGGCTCGGTGCGGCCGCCGTGGACGTAACACACCCCGGATGATCAAATGTTTAATATCACATTATTTATATCGAGTCGGCCACGTGCGCTACTACGGGCAGGGAAACAAGGCACAAAGAGACAGAAGAAGACACGCAAGTGATCTGCCCCTTTCGTGGCCTTCCACATGCGAGTAGATGTGTCCCGCGTACTAGGTCGGCTATCTTGATCAACAGCCTACCTCACAAAACGGAAAGGTGAAAATGGAGAACATACCTAACTTCACTAAACTAACCTCGTCAGCAGGAACTTCGGCCAGCTGCACCATCCCCTGCGCAAAAGGCACTTGGGACCCTTGGGTTTGTGAGGCCCAAATATATTGTGACAGGGAAATGGCCCGCCAGAATATACCCCTGAAGGCAAGAGGGCCAGTTCTTATCTAACCAGTTGTAACGTCACGGGGCCGATGGCAGCGGTCCTCACGACTGCTATATGAGGACCGCCACGCTGCTGCAGCTGTGAGTGATACCGTGGCGCTTACGCTGTCCGCAGCTGTAACCGAGTGTTGCTGTATGGGGTTACATTGACTGTGTTAGGAACCGAGTGTTGCCGTAAAGTGTAACATTTATCAAGTGTTGCCGTAAAGTGTAACATTTACCTAGTGTTGCCGTAAAGTGTAACTTTTACCGAGTGTTGCCGTAAAGTGTAACATTTAACGAGTGTTGCCGTAAAGTGTAACATTTACCGAGTGTTGCTGTAAAGTGTAACATTTACTGCATCTCCAGCTAAGAATTAGCGGCGGCAATCAGGTATGCTGGCTTATTTTACCGATATTTTTGCGATATTCTGTGTGGAACAGGAAGAATTTCCTTTTCTTTAGGAGTATAACATGTCGAGCTTGAGAAGTCATCAGAAAGATAGTCTGCACGTGTCAATTCGCAGCCGAATTCATTCCGTTACTGTCCCATGAGACGCCTCATGATATTCAGAGCACAGCTTAACACATTTCATTGTTGAGATCTTATCTACTGGAGTACCTTGCTGCGGAAGTATTAGGTAACATAGGAGCGTTCCAAGGCCGGTCCGCTTTGCACTTTGTAGTCTTAAGTTTGGTCACGAGGCTCAAGCACCAATTGGTATGTGCCCGTTCCAGTAGCATGCTACGATCTCTCTTATTGTCCAGGCGCACAGGGCCTGTGTACAGTGTAACGTTTTGCTGTTAAAAGCGTTTGGATCGTAGATCAGGTATTTCATGCAATGTGGAGATGTTGCCAGAAACAATACGGTAAAAGTCACACTGTTGCTACGTTAGTAAAACTGATTTTTGATATATGCGAGTCGTTGACGGGATTGTGATACAGTTTAATGCTTTCGTTGTATTACTTGTACAAAAATTATGGCGATTAAGCATTGAATTCATCCAATAGATTGTGGGTCTCCTGGATATATTACCTCTGTCAAGGAGGTTATGTTTTCGTCGTATTTATTTGTCTGTCCACCACGTTATGAAATTTACAGGGATTGTTAGATATGTTAGGAGGAACAGATAATTAACTTCTGGTGCAGATTCGTCCATCCGTTTGTTTGTCTGTGCCCTCAGGGGCATATTGTGGCGGGCCCTTTCCCTGCCACAATATGTTTGGGCATCATGCACCCTAGGGTCCCGAGTGCCTTCTCCGCTGGGGATGTAGCATCTGGCCGCAGTTTCTGCTGAGAATGTTAGTTTTGTAAAGTTAGGTAGGCTCTCAATACTTCCCCTTCTGTTCCGGGAGGTGGGCTGCCGATCGAGGTGGCTGACCTATTCCCGCTAGACTTCTACTGTCTTGTATTTCGTTTCCTTCCCCTGTGCGGCATAGCTGAGCGAAAGCGTTCAGCCGTGCCCGGGGGTTGGAGATGCTCAACTTGCGCCTTTTTCCTGTCGGTAGCGCACTGACCACTCTGAGACCCACCGGCAGAAAAGCCGAGACAAAAATCAATGACTATTTAAAACGCGCCCTAGTCGGCGCGCGAGCCTGTGGTTAAACACAGGAATAGTTCGGTGCGATATAGGCAGTGTGCCACTGAAGCGCTAGTAAAAACTTCTACTACTTCTACTACTTGTTTGTCTGCCTTGTTTTACTGAACGCCATAACTCAAGAAATTATGAACGGCTTTTTACGAAATTTACAAGAACAATTGGGCATATCACGAAGAGTAAATGGCGAAATTTTGTGATGATTTGTTAGTTCGTTAGCACAATAAATAAAAAAGTAATAATGTATGTTCATAAATTTTTCAATGCTTTGTAGAAATGTTAAAGACATTAACGATTCAATTTTGTTGATGATCGGTTGGTCTGTTTACGAATTTGATAATGTTTGTCAGAATATTTGTTATCAGCATAACTCAAAAAATTATGTACGGATGTTTAAAAACACTAATAAAACGGTTAACACTGTTGAAGGGCGCAAATGTTTAGATTTTTGTGTTAATACAAAGAAAATTGTGGTCTCAGAATCAGTTCGAATTTTTCCCTCCCATTGCCTTGCTTGGTTGGGAATGCGTTCTGAGAGAGCTCGAGTGTTTTTTTTTTTTGCGTGAATTAGTAAAATTTCCCCATGTGGTCATTTTTGAATCTAAAGAAAACGTACATCATGTCATGAATGGATCGCCTCATATTGGCAGCGAAAAACAGTAAAAAAATAACAATTTCAACCCCCATAAGCGCCCTTCTTGAAACGAAAGAGCCTTTGTGATATAACCTTGCCCCTGTCGCCCTCAACTCGTTCCCTTGTCCCTGACAACAGTGCTGTAACAGTACTGTATATATCTGCTCTGCTTCCCTCAAAGTGAGCTGATAGAAGCTCCAACTTAGCTAGAGGAACAGCAATGATACCACCACCTGTGCCAACAAGAAATGGTAACGAAGGTTCAACACCGAACACCGAACCAACGATATGAATATTCACTCAACAGAGCTCTAAATAGGTTTACTTTACAGTGGGGACACGCAAGCGCCGCCGAGCCAAGAAAGCTACTTGTTTAGCTTCGAAAGCTAGCCAACACAGAACGCCATATCCCGATTTGCCCCGAGACCACACTTGTCTTCCTGACAACTCTCTCCAAAACAGTCACAATGAAGTCGTTCAGTTCAGAGACAGGATCACCATTGCAGAAGATGTGGTGCTAATGGAAATCCCTTACTGTCCCAGTAACATCATCACAGTTGAATCTTTTCTTGCCGAACACCACTCTCCTTGTGTCTGCCACTATAACAACCCAGTTCATGTATAAGGACACAACCGATGCCATTGGTCTGAAGTGCCAAAAGGGTAAGCAGCTGATACAGTTATCAAATTAGGGATATCAGTCGTGGCGAGATCGAGGCAGTCACCGAAAATAAGCGTGGACTAATCATTCGGTGATGCAGAACCCAACCAGTCCCTGTGGTACGCATTAACATCCCCGACATAAACAAGCGCAGGCTTAGCATTGACACCGTGGATGGAAGCCACCGCTATCAGCAAACAGTCGAGTAGAAAATCATCGGTTGTTGATTGAGTTCCGATATAACGAGAACAAGCAAAAACTGTCCTGCAGGCAAAATAATACTTTCATTGTTTCTGAATCCTTGGCCAATATCTGTAACCTGGAAATATTCCCAATTATCGTTTGATAGAGTGTGATGAGTAGAGTGCAGAACGCTTAAGAGTAAAAAAAATGCTTGTTACTTGGACTATTCTCTCAAACTACTTCTACTGCCAGATTGCAATACCTGAAAGTGTGGTACTTTAGTCCGGTTGATTCTGGGCACCAGATGTTGTTAATATTCCTGACCCACTCCTGTAAATACTGTACCAGTCTAAAGTTGCTTTCGGCGAAACTCTTGTTCATATTAAGTCATATCATGTATGTGACAGTCTAAATACGTTTTTGCCGATCTCGGAATATCTATTGTGGAGAAAGGCTGGAAAACTGAGCGTCAGGTCATTTCCTAACTGTGCCTTGTGTCGTAAGTTCTTCGAACTTTCACGTGGATCGTGCCAGGTCCTCTTGCAATAGCATGTTTGCACCTTACCTTGTCTAATTTGCTTAATGGCTAGAAAGTTCTTGAGAGTTTTGTTATCTGTCTTTGGGGCGCAGGTGCGACCTCTATAACGTTTTAATTTTCATATTTGAATTCCTATTTAAGCAACTGTCACAGTATCATCGGTGTTGTTTACTCCGTTGCTGTCCTGGAGAATACAGCTCTCTTAGTCTCTAGCTCCTGCACCCGGCCCTATTGTGCCGATGAAGTCTGTGAACTTGCCTAAGATAAATACATCGCTTGAAAAAGAATCATCGTTTGATCCCTTCAAGTGCCCGAGCCCGCACTACAGAAATAGTACAGAGGGTTCAACATTTTGGCTTTGAACGCGGCGAAGCCTTAACATGATATCCGACTTCCAAACACACAAATGTTAACATAGAGCACGGATTTATTGCGCTTAAAATATTGCAGTTTTAGCTCCTAAAAAATGCTTATTGCACCTAAAATTTTCACTTATTGCACCTATGCAATAGGAATGGAAGAAATAGGAAACAAAGGACAGACAAATACAGCAAAAAAATTAGAGGAAAAAAAAAGTCGGATAGCAAATGGGAATAGCATGTCAGTGGATCAACGGACACGTATTTCAGATCCAATTACCAGTAGGTAGTTATACATTGCGATTGTGCTATTAACAATTCTTCTCAATGGCGAGAATAATTCTTGCAAATATCCTGCTTTATCTGTTCCCATGATGTTTTTCGGGAACAAAGAAGTTATAAAAATTCAATTGTCAGATTTTGCAAATCAATTATATTTTTACCTCCACAAAAACATGGAACAATAATTGGTCAATGAAGCAATTGGCATGGCGTTTGAAGTGTTGTGACACGTGAGAGTGATAATAAGTGCTATGAGTTCACACGTCGCTCATCGTAACGCGTTCAATCACGAAACTGAACACGAGCTGTGCGTCAACTTTTCTTTGTCTCTATCCACACGTAGAAGTGTGCTTTATTCATCTGAATGACGCTGTGCGTTTAGTTATGATACCGTTTCTTGGCATTTTCGCTTATATTTTGCGTCGGTTTGAAGTCACATTCGTATCCCATAAACTTATAGGCTGATTTTGATAAAAATAGCCTATTTTAAAAATATATATAGCCTGATACACCGTCAGAAGAGAACTCAGCACTGAAAAAAAAAAAAAATCAGTTGGACTCCCAAATCAAAGATGGCGTCCGTGTTCTTCTAGTATTTTCAGATTTTCTAGTTTTCTTCTCTTAACAGGAGTATTGTACAGTGATTCTGATCATTAAAGTGAAGATAAAAAAAATTGTCGATCTGTCCATGATTTGTGAGCGCTGCAGAGGATAAATTTAGTATTTATAAGTTGAAAATACTATCCCAAGGCAAGTTACAAATGATGAATAGAAAGTCGACGGTAAACTAAGATTTACCGTTTAGGGAATTTTTCCCAACTACAGAAATTGTTACTTAAAACTACAAAGGATGCCTAAAAGAATTTTTACCTTGGATACACAAAGTTTGGACATGTGTTAACAGGGTGGGACCTAAAACGCAAAAAAAAACATGTCCAAATTTAGTTCATCTAAAATAAAATTCTTTTAAACATCCTTTGTAGTTTTTAGTTGCAATTTTTGATGATGGGAAAAATTCCTGAAACGTTAAATTTTTGTTTACCGTCAACTTTCTTTTCATTATTTATAAGTTCTGTTTTCTGAACTTGAATGACGCAGCGCGTTACAAAAAATAACATGCTTCATTCTTCACTTTACCGCGTTTGCTGCAGCTGCTTCTCTCAAATTAGCGAGCCGAGTTCATCAGTTTGAGTGAACGCGTTACAATGAGGAAAATGTAAACACCGCCTAATATATTTTATAATTCTCATTGCAGTTATTGCACTAACGCCGGAAACTGCAACAAATCCGGGCTCTAGTGATGAGGTGGGTGAATCCGTGACCTGCTTTATTTTCCGGGTGTTTATTTTTCCAGAGGTACATACGAAAGATTTGAATAGATAAATATGTGTATACAAATGTTCAATTGCTTAATACACGCAAACTCACGGAGGTGTTTGTTATATTATTCTGATGTCTCACTGTAAATACGTTCTAATATAGGTATTTCATGTATAAATGTCAAAACTCATTCATGCATCACCAGAAAAGTGAATCATGCCGAAAACTTGCCACTGCCTCCTTAACAGACTCCCGGCCGCCAGACACTAAAGCTGTAGAAGGGCTGCTGGAGCGGCCAACAATTCTGCCAACGGGAGAGGCTGTAAACGACGGCCCAAAGAAACGTTATTACTTGATCCCGGATTTATCGCAGTTTCCGGCGTTAGTTCAATAACTGCAATGAGAGCTATAAATGCAATACATTACGCCGTGTTCACATGTCCCTCATTGTAACGCGTTCACTCAAATTGATGGACGCGGCGTGTCGATTTTAGAGAAGCAGCTGCAGCAAACGCGGTAGAATGAAGAATAAAGTATTTTTTTTAAAGGCGCTGCGTCATTCAAGGTCAGTAAACAGAACTTATAAATGATAAATTAATCCTCTACGGCGTTCACAGAGCATAAACAAGTCGACAATTTTTTTTTTAGCTTCACTTTAATTATTAGAATCACTGTACAGTAATCCCGTTTAAGGGAAGAAAACTGGAATACCTGAAATTATAATTAGAACACGGACGCCATCTTTGATTTGGTAGTCTAACAGATTGTTCTGTGCTGAGTTCTCTTCTGTGGGTTTATCAAGCTATAACTATTTTCAACTTCGGTTATTCCCATCAAAATCAGGCTTTAAGATTAAGGAATACGAATGTGACTTCAAACCGACGCGAAAAATAGGCGAAAATCTAAAGAAACGGAATCATAACTGAACGCGCAGCGTCATTCATATGAATGAAGCACACTTTTACGTGTGGATAGAGACAAAAAAGTTGACGCACAGCTCGTGTTCATTTTCGTGATTGAACGTATTACGATGAGGGACGTGTGAACTCATGTCACTTATTATCACTGTCACGTGCCACAAAACTTCAAACGCCATGTATTTGTTGGGGTAAAAGAATAATTGAGTTTCAAGATCTAATTATTAAATTTGATAAACTTTTTCGTTATTTGGATACATCATGGGAACAGGTAAAGCGGGATATTTGCACGATTCATTCCATTCGGAAGAATTGTCAGCACAAACGCAATGTATACCTACTGGTAATTGGTATTTGGAACTGAAATAGGTGTCCGCTGATCCACCGATATGCTATTCTTGTTTTCTTATTTCTTTTTTATCCTTTCTGTTTTTTGCTGTATTTGTCTTTTCTTTGTTTCCTATTTCTTCCTGCCCTAGTGCTTAGGTGCAATCAGTGCAATTTTTAGGTGTAATAACAGTAAATTTTAGGTGCAATAAGAGCAATTTTAAGAGCTGTAACTGCAATATTTTAAGCGCAATAAATCCGGGCTCTAGATATAACACACAGTATATACCGGGGCTCACATCCCGCGTTGGGCTGACAGTGCTGCTATGACTTATAGATAAGCTTTGCCTTATTAGTTGTTCATGCATTGGGCGGGAGGCATTACCATGTGGAGTGTCTGAGCCGACGTTATGCCAGTGTAACTGGGAGCCTCCTAATGCTGCAGAATGAGACAAGTATTATTGCAGTAACACTTTCGTAAGTCCTAGTAGTCTGATATAAAACAGGTGCCAACACGAGCTGTATCGGCGATACGATTATTCTAACTAGCTGTCGTTTTGCCTTACAGGATGGGGCAGTGGGCGATTGCACTGAAGTTCTCGGTACTGTTACTCCTTTGTCACGCCATAAGTGGAACTGGGAGTTCGGAAAGGGAACAGTGGAATTACTTCATTGAAGATGAGGTCGAAGAAAGTCTTCTAGAAAGAGCTGCAGCTGGTGTAGATCCAGTTAAGTCGAACCCACTTGCTAAGCCTGATCCTGGAATCAAGAAGCAAATTTTTCAGCCGGTGCGTTCCGATGAACAAGATCGTTTGGTGCTAAATGATTTTGTGGACATCCCTCGGAAAGCGTCGCGGTGCAGAGGAGCAGCCGGTGACGACTCAGGTACTCTACGAATACTGAACTACCATTCCTACTATGCACAAAAGATGCATTTTGTACAACAAGCCTTTGATGAAGAGGATTCATTGTGGACAGCGAACTTTAAGGCATCAGTGGGTGTTGCAAACATCTATAGTGAACAAGAAAAGAAAATTCAAAAGTTTTTCAGAGAGGCCGCCGGTGAAGTGATACAAAAACGCACTAGCTGTCTCACACACAGATTATCTATGAACTCATTTGCCAAACCTGTATTTACCGACAATTTCCTGAGACATCTCAAAGATATGAATGAAGCAGCAAAAAATCCTCTATCTGAAAAGAGTAGAATTTTATTTGACCGCTTTGTAAAATCATTTGGAACTCACTACCAGGCAGCTACCGACTTTGGATCCCTTTTCGTTTTCAACAAATTTTTCTTGAGCAGAGCTGACAGCGAGAGCGAACGATTTAAACGTAGCCAGCGCGTTGCGGAAGAATTCAACTTGGCCATTGCTCTTGGATCATCTTATGTCCATGGAAATTTCACCCCTCTTGGAGCTTTTCCAGTCCCTGATGGAAATGATTGGGATAGACTCTCTAGACTTGGCCCAGACGCCATTGGCTATGAACTTCGACCAATTTCACTGCTCTTCAAACAGGACTGGTTCAGTTCCATAATCGTTGACAACAACCCTAACAACAGTTTAAATGGAACAGCTATGTACGAATTGTTTGAGCTTTTTGCCGGTCAGTACTGCAACATAACCCTGGGGAAAGAGTGCGTCCTGCCCAAAGGCTGTGGATACAACAGCGCTTGCTGGCCCACAGAAAAATGTATCGATGATGCAAACGAGAATGGTTACTCATGCAAGAAAGGCTGTGGATACACCAGCAAGTGCAATTCCATTGAACTCTGTGTGAATGACCGGAGCGAGAAAGGTTACTCGTGCAAGAAAGGCTGTGGATACACTAGCAATTGCACTTCTACTGAAACATGCGTCGTTGATACAAGCAGGAGGGGATACTCCTGCAAGAAGGGTTGCAGATATGCCAATAATTGCACAGTTGCCCAACTCTGCATCGACGACAACACCGAGGCTGGCTTCTCTTGCATCGCGCCCTGTGACAACGTGACTGCTGCGTGTGGCGGAGACCAGTATCTCTGCCGCCCAAACCTCCAGAGCTGGAGAGGATACGAGTGCCTCATGTATTCTCCAGGTAAAGCGTTACATTTACTTATACTTCGTAGAGCTGAGAGGGTTAGAAAGGCACTAATATATACACCATGCTGATCACATGTACAGAAGCGAGCGTTGTGCGTTACGAAAACTAACACACCGTATTAGTACAAATTGCGAATTCACTAATAATGCTACCCTTGGCAGTTATTAGCTTAGAAAAAAAAAAAATAAAATAAAATCAACGTTAGTCACTTGGCCCGCCTGCGTTCTGCGTATAATAACCCTTATGCAGTCAATTACTCCAAAGGACAACTACCTTCTTGCTCCCTTGCACCTAACAAAGCAAACATAACATAACCTAGCAAAATGTATGCTGATATACCCAAACCTGACCTAGGCAACCTTATCTAGCCTAACTGCATTTAATTTAAACTAGCCCAGCCTAACCTACTGATGTAATATGCCCTAAACTATTCTTACTTGCCTAAAGCAACCCAACCTCATTCTATACAGGGTTTCAGGCACTTTTGGGAACAAACTTTAACAAAAGGTTAGGACCGTTACAATAAACATTTTTTACTAAATAAAGAAGTGACCTAAAACGCTTCGTTAAAAAGGTAGAAAGACGTAGTATATTTATCCACTGTTCCGAGTTTTACAAGACAGCAAAGAATAAGATGTTTTTGCTAAGATTCTTGGGCAGTTCACTGCAAGCAAAGGTGTCAACCACAATGGAGCGAGTGTCAAAATATTAATGTGGAATTAGCAGATACGCACTTAGCTTGCGGTGCGGCGAATGGTATTTCTTGGGCGGCAGTTCGAACTTATGCAGCAACAGATCTGGCAATCATTGCATTGACGTTTAACCGCTTGCATCGAAGTAGATTGCACCATTTCAACATCTTTTGTAATTGATCTCCTGCTTCTTGTGTTTATAATAAAATCGTTTGCCTAACGTACACGTTTCAATTCCTTGCTACTCCTTACCAACGGATGTAAGTTCAATATTTCTCAAACTTAAAGCCTAATTAACCTTTTAACGAGGCATTTAGACCACACCTTTATTATTTAAAAATGTTTGTTTTAACGGTCCTCACCTCATGTTAAAGTTGGTTCCCCAAAGTGCCAGACACCGTGTATACCTAGCATACAGAAAACTCATTGTTTGGCAGTCCCAGTTTATGCTGCTTGAGACAGGCTGGTGGAAAGGAAATTGTTGATGATATGTGTTTCTGTTGGTAAGCAAGAGTACCGGTAACTGTTTTCAGGAGATAATTGTCCTAGAGTTAGTTATCTACAAAGGTTGTTTACCGTGGGTCATTATCGCGGTACCGGTTTCAACATTTGTTTCACTGCAGCAGCGATTCCAACGCTCCAGTATTAGTTGTCGCGCACCTGGGATTGAGCCAAGGTGTTGGGAACCCAGATAAGATTGTTTCTCCGAGGTCGCCACCTTAGGTGGAAGCGTCGGAGACTAACCCTACGGCTCTGTCCACACTGAGCCTCATTTTCCTCCTAGTTGGTACATGTTCCCCGAGTGTCCACACTGTGGCTTATGATGCTCCACATGTTATAAAGGGGCTGCAGCATGTGCACTACATATTGTCAACATCAATGAAATAGCCCGTCGTTCGGTCTATAGCCCATTAATAGTAATGCCGATTTATTTTCTCGCATACAGAGTAAAAACCTTACAAGGTTCTTATTGCCTTAACCTTAGAATTTTCAAAATCTGGTAGTGTGAAGAGCAAAGTAGTCAGTGGCGAGAGTCAATTTGCTCATCGTCACCGTACTTCCCCTCGCCTATTGGTGCTGGAGTGTTCCAGGCCATGTAAATCAGTTGCCAGCGCTGTAAGCGTCCGACACCCTGACCGCTTCGAAGTGTCCGACGCAGTGATGACGTAACTTTGCCGCCGAGAGACATTATGATCAGGTCTTGCATCCACTTGTGCGTCTCTATAGACAGACGCTGACTGTACCGGCGTTTAATTTTCTTTTTTAAACTTCGAGTGTATCTCTGACCAAGATCATTCTACAGTACATGCTCGTTGGCTAAATATGTATGTTGTTTTGCTAGTCATGCGGTACCGGCAAATACCAAGGATATGCCTCAGTTACTGGTCATAATGTATAGTGAGTTCAATTTTAGGCTAACCTAAGTCTGCTCGTTTCAGACTGTCGCAAGCCTGACGGAAGCTACGCGTACATAGGGGAAGTCTATGCAGATTCCTTTTGTGAGGAAGTCAAGCACAAGTGCACCGCTGCAGGACCGAACGCCATCAGTAAGTCTTTGTTCTATTGGAGGATGGCCGATATTTAGCTCTCGCGTCTGTTACTGGCGCTTCTCAGTAATCTTTCTGTGTGACAGGCAATCAGGATTTTGATAGACTTCAAGAATTATAGCTTGGTTGAAATGTCGCACGATTGAAAATGTATTGAAAAGTAGGGGTTCACAACGAGGTGAAGTCAAAGTTTTCACTTTGCTTGACATCGATTCTACAAGTTTGTGGATCATTTGTAATTGCAGTTTTTACCAAAATTCAGCAGCTGAATGAAGTTCACATCAGGAGATTTCGGCGCGAGTTGATGCACAGCATGTACACATATAATACATGTAGGAGTCAATAAACCCTTATTTTCTGAAACCCAACTTTGGATGTTTAGTTCAACGAATACAAACATTTTCATTGCCTGGAAACAAGTTATTTTCACCAGGAAACCTATTGTTAATACGTAGTTCAACTTGGTAACTAAGGTCTTACAAATAATCACGTGACCCCATTTCCTTCCTAGTCACTGATAAGAGGTCATCCCATGAACGACAGTCTTGCTGCCATAGAGCATCGGAGTGTTTGCTGAGTCCTGAGTGGTGGGAATGCAATAATGTTACCTCTGCCAGGAGGTAATGTTTTTGTCGTGGTTGTGTGTTTGTCTTCCACCAAGATTACTCAAAAACTAATGACCGGATCTCGATGAAATTTGAAGGGATTGTTAAACATGTTGACAATTACATGATTTATGCTTGGTGAAAATCCGTTCATTTGTTTCTTTGTCTGCCTATTTTTTCATAGGGCCATAACTCAAAAAAATTATGAACGGATTTGCATGCATTTTACATGAGTTGTTAGGCATAATAAGACAGGTAAAGGACTAAATATTAGTAATGATCTGTTTGTTTGTTCGCATGTTTGTCGCTGTATTGAATTTTAGGCTTGTTAGCACAATAACGCAAAAAAGATATGAATGGATCTCTATAAATTTACAGGTATTGTTAGTAATGCTGAGAGAAATAAATGATTTAATGTTTGTGATGATCGGCCTGTCAGTTTGTGTTTGATTTAGGTTTGTCAAAATGTTCATCAGAATAACTCAAAGAAATGTGAACGGATTCTCACGAAAACTATAAAAACTGTTAATACTATTGAGAGGCATAAATGATTCGGTTTTGGTGTTGATACAAAAAATATGGTTTCAGAACCAATATGAATTTTTCGTTACCGTTGCCCTGCTTGGCGAAGGTATATGCGCTTTCAGAGTGCTCTCTATTTATAACTATCATTAAAATTTCACGCTAGGACATTAGATATAGCCTGGGTGCATTCACCGCCTCAAAAATACCTGATAATGCCGCCCTTATTTACACGCAAGGGAAGAAATGGCACTCCTAAAAGCAACACATGTGGTCTATACCTTTGTTGTTGCGGACAGTTTCTTTTGTTCTACATATTCATAGCTATGTCTCAGCCCTTTGTCGTTTTCTCTGTCCTGTACAAGCTGCCCACCACCATGTTCTCCCATACACATGCTAACCAATGTCGTCCCTTTCTCTACACGCTGGGTTCCCGTGTTGCTACATGTCCCTTCCTTATCTTCTCCCGCAACACTGCAGCAGCGGCTGTATGGGAGGTGCTAACTCACACAAACTCTACACAATATTAATTTGCACACCCGCACCTCAGTTATTTCCTATGGGACTTCCGCCAACTTCTCTTAATGTTTTACACTCCGGCAACTCTTTGCGCGCCTCCATACTGTCTCCACAATGGCGCCTTTACACAGCTGTAGCAATAATTGCGCACCTCCATATTGTCTCCACAATGGAGCCTTTACACATCTGTAGCAATAATTGCGTGCCTCCATATTGTCTCCACAATGGCGCCTTTACACATCTGTAGCAATAATTGCGCGCCTCCATATTGTCTCCACAATGGCGCCTTTACACAGCTGCAGCAATAATTGCGCATCTCACCAGTTCCTTTGCCTGCTGCAGCTGGAGCCGTTCGGGAGACCTGCAGCCCGCCGTTCCGCAGAACTCGGGCAGGATGTGTCTACGTCACCCCGGGGTGGCGCACCTACTGTGGAGCCCGCAAGTTCTGCCTCTCGCTCGGTGCCGACCTCTACTCGGCGGAGTCCGAAGATGAGCTGGACGAGATGGAAGATTTCTTAGACGATAGTGACCTCGGTGAGTAGTCCAGCCGTGGGTATGTCCAGTTGTTCAGGACCATCTCGGAGGACAGGATTTTCAAGCTGTATTCTACTTAACAAGATGGGAAACTATATTTTAGACAGTTATGAACATGAAAACTTATTTAACCAAATAATCCAAATGCATAACCACGTTACGACCAAACGCGATTATCTATCTATAACAATATTGTGCTTGTTTCTCCCTATATTGCTTCCGCAGTTCGCTTCTTAGTTCGTTCCTGTGTTAGTACGACTGTTACTCGCTCTGTATTAGGGGAGAGTTAGAGTATGTTGAATAACCATCTTTTCAGGGAAGAGCAGTAGCTTCATCTCACGGTGCTACGTATGTATGATACGTGTCTGAGATAATACTGTAAACAACTTTTTTTTGATGAATTTCCGCACGTCCCAGCTACTTGGACCTTTTTTCAGGTTTTCACACTTCATACGAAATTATCGGTTTCGCTCTGCTGGAGCTATATTTAATTTTAAAACACCGGTATCATATCTACGAACGTGCTTAGGTATAATGCAAGCCAGGCTATGCTAGGTAACAATTGTTTATACGAAAATGCCAATAGAACTTCTGGCTAGGCTCATTTGGTAGTTATTATCTGCCAACTTATCAAGATGTTTGGAAAATAAACCGCTTCAACAAAGTAAAGTAGCAGGAAAATGGTAAGTTAGGGAAAAAAGCTTTATCAAAGTTATGAGATGGGAAAATGCCAAGTAGAAGAAAGCCGGCTACATCTAATCTAATACTAAGAATAACCTTCGTGTGTTTATATATTTATATGTTTGGTGTCACGCTCTTAACGAAATAGATAGGCGGAAATTAGCCCAGGTTGGAGGCTCTGGTGCTCCT
>LQNS02277243.1:326375-344898 GCA_001587735.2 Parhyale hawaiensis | reverse complement strand
AGAACAGAAGAAAATTAAGAAGCAAATAAGAGAAGAGGAGATTCCGCACCGGCCTAGAGGCATTACGCAAACGTATAGGTTATTGCGTGAATTCTTCACGCACGGGTCCACTAGTATAACAATAAAAGCCGTTTGCTGGTATATTTGTCAGGTCAGCCAGCATATATTGCTAATTTGAAGCATACATAAGCAGTAACAATAAAATCCTTTATCATAACCTGAATTTGGTTATTTGTGCCGCCTATCAGTAATGGAAATTTTTGCAATTTTCTCAAAGACCCGTCCGTAACTTTTTTGAGTTATGTTCTGGTATATACTAAAAACGAACATCCCCAATGACACACGGCGTAGAACCAACGTTGCGAGCTGTGCTATGCCCGTTGATCTGCGCACTCTAGACAATGTTATAAGCACGTCTTATCACAACCTTCACACAATGTTCCGGACACGTCATTAGAATCTTGTGCTGGACGGTCCCTTAGCACGTTGTGATACGGCGAGGTGGACACTTGCCTAGCACGTTACGATGCAATGTGCTAACTACGTACCCAGTACGCTGTAATCGCGTTGCAATACGGTGTGCCAATAACGTTATCTGGAGCTGAATTGACTTTACCAGTTAGCTATGGAGGTTGTCATCACGTTGTCAATACATTCTCACAACATTCTGGTCACAACCACGAGTCCACAGATCGACTTGCACAGCACGTTATTTTGTGGACTCACGACCTGTTGTCTACGTAGAATTAACGTCATATTGTTAGCTGGGATAGTCAAACACGCAAATAAACAACCGATCATCTCCAAAATTTGATCATTTGTGCTTTCTAACATTTCTTACGATTGCGATTTTGCTTTCAACTGTCCCAAGCTATATTGAATTCGATCATAAATTTTGAAACACTAAAAAAAGTACAGATAAGGTGCATATTTTTCAATAAAATACTAGGCACAATTATTATTAGGTACCTGATCTTTTCTTATTAGTGTTAAGTGAAGGAAAGAGCAGCACTAACTATTGCCATGTTTGCTAGTTTTTTTTTTACTTCGATATTGCTCTCTTCCTGCCTAACGCAGGCTCCAAGTTATGTCTTATCACCAATTATAGAATCCCTGCCACCTGTGCTTTATATCAGTGAGTTAGAAAGGCTCCAGCTTTACCGGAAATTTTGGTTTCCGCTTTCCGTAGCCATTATTAATTAAATCTCATCAAGCTCTTCTGTATAGACGTTGCGGCTCTTATAGAGTTGTTTGCCACCCTGGTATTACCGCTGGTTCAGTTATACGAGAGCTTGATACATTTCATTTATTTCTCCACGGACGGGAGGTGTTCTTATCCTAACGTCGAGTTTCAGTATTGAAAAGTAAGTGTGGTGTTGCCTCAAGTGAGATATGGCAACCGTGAAACTTTTAAGAGTACTGCTGCTGTAATATCATTTCGTGTTTGCAGACAGGGAGCCCTGGGTGGGGGTGCAGAAGGAGAGAGGCGTGTGGCGGTGGCTACACAGCGGCAGGAGCCCCGGGCCCCCCGGGGAAGGCGACTGGTGGGGCAGCTGGTGGACCATCGGTGCAGAACCCGACGGCACAGGCAACTGCGCTTGCTTGAAGTGGGGGCTGTCCAGCGGACTGTGGGACGAAGGGTGCTCTCAAGAACGCCCAGCGGCATGCAAGTTTCTGCCGTGGCGTATCCGCTACAGACAGCGTCTGCGGGCCTAGCCTTAGCCAATAGCAAAGCTGGTCACATATAACCATACAGTTTTATATGGCATGTATAACCCTATAGTTCTCTGTCATATATCGAGTTGTGTCCAAAACTAATGAGCAAAGTCTGAAACGTGGAATAATTTGAGTTATGATCAGCGCAAACATTATAATTCTGACAATGTTTAATCCTGGTCACCAGTAATAACTAACAAACATTTGACTAAATATTGAGGTATGAGAAAAAAAAGTTCAAGTTAGCTATATGAAATTGATGTTAGGCTTTGAATGTCCAAAATTAAGAGACAAAGAGGGGAAAAGTTATCCAAACAGTAGCATAAATCTAAGTTTTCCTAATTTCTTGGGAATAAAAAGTTTTTACCGGCATTTGCGGGCATTCCAACCGTAGCACCATGGTGGATCATCAAAAAGTTCATAATTTTCAGAAAATATAGTTATCAAATTACATAATGAAAATTATGTTATCAGAGAGATTTTAGAGACTGTCAAACGAACTAAGAAAGTTGTTGGAAGTGTAGTTAAATGCTGTAGTGTTACGTGACGCATGCCCAATCTGAAATTTATAGTAATTTATCGGTTGCCTACGAGGAAATAGTGAATGGCATCGGACAAATGTCTATAAATTTCCGATTCAGTACTGATTCCATATTAAGCCAGCAGGTTCTGTAAAGCAACTAATACAGAAGATCGCATCATACAGCGCAGAGCACTGAAGGACAGTTTCATGATTTCAACAAACACTTTCAAAACGGCTGCAAGAAGTTGACTTATTTACGCGGGGCCCTGAGAATAAACCTCCAACTAGTACCAAGAAAAAGAAAAACGTTAGAGTTTGCCAAGAAGTATGGGTTACTGCCATATGGAAAATGGCCTTCAGTTTTTCCTCGTCAAAAGCTTATTTAACTCCCTTGGTTACACAAAGACTAATTGTAAAACTAAAAAGAAGGGCTACCGGAATTCCCTGAGATTTTAAAGTTTCGGGATCTTTATTTTCTGTAGTAGAAAAATAATATCGAAAGGAAAGTATAAAACCGCAACGCTGACTTTAGTAACATGAGCGGAGAAAAGAGATGTTACCGGAGACAGGTGTAAAATGCAAATAACCGTGGTGTGCTTGGAAGGTCCTAACGTCAATGCTTGTACAGTCGGGCGAGTTCGAAGCAGCAGTGTTGGTACAGTCATTGTACGGAGGGGAGAGAGCTGCTACAATTGAAGGAAACGAATAAAATTCGTTTGTGGACAATGATGAGAAGTACGGCCGTAGGTAGTCATTGTGTTGAACATAAATTTTATTTTACAGATGTAATTGAAATTCCAATTTTTGAGTTGTATTAGGTTGGAAAAGTCTACGACGGAGCAGTCATTCCTGCTAACGATCCTGAAGATCGTTTTGTTTTGGATGAAGACGGGGAGCTGAATGGGTAGGTTTTACCAGTAGTAAACCTGTTCTCCTGGCTATACCTAAATGTTGACCAACGCTGGCTTTGCAATGCTGTCCAGTGCTGCCAACATACGAAACATGTCAGCTCTAGCACTGAAATTTATAGACAACACTGGACAGAAGAGGAGTGGGAGGCTTGGGGAATTCCAAATAGGATCCCATCGTAAATGTGTTTTTGTTAAGAGAACCGGAAGTTTATATGCGTGTGAGCTTCGGAGAGGAAAGTTTTCAAAGTGTACTCACAGTGGCTTTGCTCTAGTATGAATGGGAGTAGAAAAAATCCAATTTAGGAACAGTAAGTTTGCTTTTACCGGAATCAAATAGTTTTAAATAAATAGCTTACATTAGAAATCAAAAAGGTAGTGTGGATTACCGTTAAACAAACAATTAATGTGCGAAGTAATCTATTTCATTTGAGAATGTTAGGTTAGAGGATGATAAATGATATATGCTACAAACAATAGAGTGCTGATAGCTTTAAGATAAAATTGATTGTAGTATTGACTGAAGAAGGCCTGAAGCCCTGAAAATGTTGATTTCTTGTCGACTCTAGTAGTTAGCGTTGAGTCCTTGTTTGTAACTAGTGTGTCTAAAATGCTATTTAATCGTTTGATTGATTTTCAGTAGTGAACTTCATGTTGGGTTGCTTACTGTTCAAATATTGTAGAAATAAGTTTAAATCTGCTGGATCTTTGAAGATAAGGAAGGTGTCGTCTACATAGCGTTATGGTCGGCGGGTTTAAAACTAATAGGGCAGCCGCTAAGGCATTTTGCTACATGTAGGTATAAAAAAATTGGCTAGAGTGTGAGCTAGTGCATGGGGAGCACACGTAAACTCGTTCGAATTGGTAGTACAACTTGTTGTTGAAAATGAAAAACTAATCTTTTCTGGCCAGATTAAGAAAATTTTTAAAAGTGGGTGATCCAAATTTTGAAATGAGTCAATGTTGTCATAAATTTTATTACGCATAATATCTATTGTTTCGTCTACAGTAATATTGGTAAAGAGGGAAGTGATGTCAAAGCTAGATAAGTAAGTTGGGTAGCAATTGAGGGTTTGTGACGTTGTCTTTAAATTCTTAAGTTGCACAATGTCTGCAGGTTGGTAGTTAAAGGTATGAGTAATCGAACGAGGAATTTGGGATTGGATATGGTGGGTATTACATATATGCACATGAAATTGGTCGTACAGAGATATTAGTTTTCTGTACTTCAAGGAGACCGTATTTGATTCAGGGAGAGCACCAGAGTTGTAAAGGGAGCAGTAAATCGATTTAGAGATAATGTCTTCGTCTGGTAGTTTTTCAGGAATCAATAGATTTGATCTATAAATTTGAGTGTAAGCTTGTATAGGGTGACTGTGTTTTCCATATAGGGTGAACTTTACACTGTCAGCGAGGATGGAGTTCATTTTTTGATTGCATTCATTCCTGTTTAAGATGATAACTCCTCTACCCTTGTCCGGCCTGTAAACTACAACCGAATCTCGCCAGCTAAAATTTGATTTAAGAGACAAATCAGATCATGAGAAAATAGGAGGGAGCGATTATAGTCCCAACCATCAGTTATGCATTTTCATTCGCCGAAGCAGGAGAAAATCAATGAAACTTGCAATAACATAGTGCATACACCTCATATAGCAAACCGTACAATCACGCTTCGTTATATAGTGTCGATCATTTCGTAGAACCTTAGCCTATATAGGCTTCCAGTCACAGATTTTGAATAGCCTGAAAAAAGTGTTCCGTGGGAAACGTTGCGCACATTAGATGGCTTTCAATGAAATGCGCATTTTATTATTCACCACGTTTCAAATCATTCAAATCATCACTTCATAACTTTCACAACTACCATTTATGGTGACTCATTGTATTGCTATTCGTTTATCTGTATTGGACATGACGAGCATAAGGATAAATAGATTTTTTGCTGTTCTGAAAACGAGTTCTGTCATCGAAGAAATAGATTTAAGCTCAAAACATCAGTGAAGTGCTTAGTGAAGCAGGGGCGAATGGACGCATGCTTTGCACAATGATTTGAGAATTACGTGGCCGATGAATTTACGTAAGGCGATCAGCTCATTCAGTTGTATACGTCTCTGATAAAGGGGATAATGATGAGCAGAGAGCTATAATGGGAACGGATAGGTCACAAATATCGCTCAGGTAAATAACAAAAATGTGTCGATAATCTAAGTGCACAGCTTTGATTAAACGCTTAAGCGTTGAAGATGCAATAAAACAGAATCTTCTGAAAGTTGAACAATTCCATTGACCCCAGTACCAAAGTGGTAGTAAAATTCTTCATATACAGCAAGAAGTGGTGCAGCCTAATCCATTCCACTTCACTCAAATCCTTCCCTATTTGGCCCCTTCAGGACTTGTGGTCTCCTTGAGGCACGGTCCCACTTTTTATCTCTGTTGTAAAGAGGACTGTGACCTGCAGCACTTGGCTGTAGGATCGAAATGCGTCAACCTCCGTGCGGTCAAATAGGGCTACGCTCAATCCGCTTGGGGCTACCCAACAACGTGGATTCATTATAGCGATAGTTTAGCTTCTGTTTCCCAATTATGGGAGCTGTTCGAAAAAATGCCGGTGCTGAAGGCATGAGAACAAATGGAGAACTACTGCCAGGTATTGCTTTCGTACACTGTAGAATTAAATCTATGAACTTTACGAGGAAATGACAGCAAGAATAATGCCGACAAAAAAACGTAACGAATACTTAATTTACTTATATGTACTTGGTACAAAAACGCAACTTTAAGAGAGGATCCGTGAATAATACCTTCCTATTTTACCTAAACATGCGCGGTGGCGCTCATAAACCCGTGGCTTTAAAAATGGATCCGCATTCATTGTAATTCGTTTACATTTCCAAAAATGAAAATAGCCATTTTTTTACAGATAAACAAGATACAAACGTAATCTCGGTGGCGGAGGAAGTTACGATCACATGGAGTAAATATATATGTGCCTTAATATCTTCGCGATGATGGTATGGGCATCACAAGACTGGTCAACACAAATTCATTGCCATCATTATTGACAGCGTGTTCACTCTAGTACTTGAATATCTACTTCACTAAAGTACTGAAAATTTGACCTATGAAGCGAAATCTGCTCTCTTAGAGAAAGACAGTAAGCTAGAAGAAATAATTGTCTATAGCCCGTCATGAGTGATCCGTTGACCAGCTGCCGAATTTATACGTCATGACCTGAGACAAAAAAGTAATGGAATTGGACTCAAGAAGCTACATACACAGAATATCGTTCCAATTTCAAGAAGTGTTTCAAGCAAGAAGTGCATCCAGATAAAAGGAAAAGGATCCCACTTTCGCCATCTTCTGCGACCTGGTCATCGATCTCTATGAAAATGTAACTCAAGTACAAAATCTGCAACCTGGCCCGTTTTCCGCTATCTAATTCTTCAAGAGCGGACAAGAAATAGATAAGAAATACACGAAGCGTTTTATTGTATAATGATCTAGCTGACTATGGAAAAAACGAGATTGAAATAATTACCCACCCAATGCCTCCACTGCCCCTCGGTGAGCTTCTAGTAACAACTTTTTTTTTGCTGATGGGGAATCATAAAATTGAGCAGTGTAATAGTATGGAGAAAGTTTCTACTCTGACAAGAGGAAAGGTAACGGAATCACTAAAGAGTTGGAAAATCTTAGTAATTCCAAGTTCGAAGTTAACGATATTAAGTCCACTGCTCACGATAGTCAGCATACGGGAACGTTGCTCTCTACTCTTTCGATTCTATTTACACAGGAGGAACTTCGACCCACCCAATACTGAAGAACTCTTCAAATGGAGGGAGATTCCAAAGAGACTGAAAGCTACTGAAAAGATAATCCAGAAAATGAGGCAAAATCTAAAAACGGAGACTGCGAAATGCACCACCTGCCTTGAGGTGTAGCTATAGCCCACCGAAACTTGGGGAGCGTTCAATTGTAGAGTCAAATGAAGCTTCCGAGGCTTATGTTGTCCGCAACTACGGACAAAACCTTTGGCTTTACTACTATGAATTGCGTTGCAAGTGTTAGAAGCAAAGCAATTGTTCAGATCCTCTTGGGAATTCTATTTTACGAAGCTGAACTGGAGTCTCCAAAAGTCTCAAAGTAAACCAATTAGAGATCAGTGTCCGAAACTCGCTTCAGCTTGTCGCTTGTCTCGCTTCAGTGCGCCTGGTTGAAGTTTGGAAAGAGTCAAGCCTCGAGGGCTCAACTTTGCCTCCCAGTCGAACAACCCTAAATCAACTTTTCTAGTGAAATTCCTAAGAGCTCCGATATGCATTGTGAAGATCCGTTTATTATTTCTTTGTGACTTCGCTAACAGACACAAGGCATTGAAATAAACAGCCAAACGGACAGACAGATCAATAACACGGAAAGTGAGAGTTCGTTGGATTACAAAAGATATCCGAATTCTAGTCAAGAAAAAACATAAGCTTTTTCGATTATACCATACAAATGTCATATTAAGACGATCTTATACTACCTATCGCAATGTGCTAAACACCCTGATAAGAACGAAGAAAAGAGTATATTACTTGGAAGCCATAAACAATGTCTCACACAGTCCACAAAAATCCTGAAAAGTAATTAATAATTTGCTTAACCGCAGTACTCGGCCTTTGGTGAGTGAGCTCTATGTTAATGTTAATGGAAATAGTTTGCGTGAAGTAAACCCTGCTAATCCCTTTAATGATTATTTTTCATCCATTGCTAATGAGGTAGCTCAGAACCTCCCAGATAGTAAGGTGCAATTTGATATTCGTAAACTCAGAGTGCAATATAAGTGCAATCTTGAACCCATCACCAGTGGTGAAATTGTTTCAACAGTAATTGCAATGCAAAAAAAGCAACATTACAAAAATGAAATTCAACCTAGCCACCTAATGTTAATTTTACCATTTTTTGCTGTTTACCTATGATCCATTTCTACCAGATGTACAAGAGATGGAATTTATCCCGATATTTTGAAAGTAGCTAGAGTAATACTTTTGTACAAATCTGGAAGCGCTAATGTTGTATCAAATTTTAGACCCATCTCAACCTTATCGATTTTCAACAAGCTTTTTGAAAAAATCATTCAAGTTCGGATGGTAGATATTTTAGAAGGAAATTTTGTGTTAAATGACGCACAGTACGGTTTTAGGAAGGGTAGAAACACGACGCACGCTATTTTCAACCTTATTTCTGATATTTTACCGTCTTTCAATAATAAAAGTTACACCATATGTCTGTTTTTAGATGTTAAGAAGGCTTTCGATACTGTAGATAAAGAAACTTTATTGTGTAAGCTAGACCACTATGGTTTTAGAGGTGTAGTGAAATATCTTCTGGGTGACTATCTATCGAATCGTACGCAGTATGTAGACATTGGTGAAGCGCAGTCGCGTGCGAGTAGCATTGGTATAGGCGTGCCACAGGGATCCGTGGTGAGACCGTTATTATTTCATATTTACATTAATGATATTGTATTTGAAGGAGTTTCAGTCCAGCTATTTGTAGACGATGCTGTTTTTTATGTGCACGATTCCAATTTCGATTATGCTGTAGAAAAAATGCGAATGTTAATAGATAGTCTATTGCCGTGGCTTACCTCTAACAAACTCAGGCCGAATGGAAGCAAAAAAAAAAACTTATGATCTTTAGTTCTTCAAGAATCAATGCACTGCCTGATATATTTATGAATGGAGTCAAGTTAGAGTGGTTCGAATCCTTCAAATACTTGGGTATCATCTTTGATCATAAACTAAGTTTTTCATCTAATATATCATTAGTATGTAGCAAATTAAGTAAGGCGAAAGGCGCAATTTATGCTGTGTCTAGATTTTTACCTATAAAAGCGTTGTTTTCTTTATATTATTCTTTATTTTATTCTCAATTGACGTACGGAATTATTACTTAGGGTGGTGTCACCGACAACATGATGAAAAGGATAAAAACATAACTAACTAGAGCACTCTGAGAGCGCATACCTCCGCCAAGTGAGCCAACGGTAGCAAAAATTCAAATTGGCTCTGAAACCATAATTTTCTTTGCATAAACTCCCAAATCTAATCATCTGTGCCTTTTTATATTAATAACAGCTTGTTCAATTTTTTTGAAGATCCGTTCATAACTTTTTGAGTTATACTGTTAACAAACGTTATGACAAATATGAGTGAAACATACAAACGGACAAACCGATCTGCACCAAAATTTGATCATTTATATCTTTCACCATTACTAACAACCCCAATAAATTTCATAAAGATCCATTCATTATTTTTTGAGTTATTGTGCTAACAAGCATAAGATTAAAAACAGTGACAAACGAACGAACGAAGAAACAGACCATTACCAAAATTTAGTCATCTACTCTTTGTTATATACCTAACAACTCGTGTTAATTTCATCTAAATCCATCCATAATTTTTTGAGTTATGGCATCGAGAAAAATGACGAAGACAAACAAACAAACAAATGGATGAACATACCTTCACCAAAAGTTAATCATCTGTTCCTCATAACATACCTAACAATCCTTGTAAATTTCATCTAAATCAGTTCATAACTCTTTGAGTTATCTTGTTGACAGTCAGACAAACACGACGAAAACATAACCTCCTTGGCGGAGGTAATGATGAACTTAGAAATACATTAAATGTTAAAAGAGATTGCAATAACGTCCCCATGATGCACACAGACGATATGTGCAGCAGGCTCAGGTTTTTTGAAGTTTAGGGAGGTACATAAATTTTTCCTTCTCAAATTCTTGCGCTTGGGAATGGCTGGTGAGAAGGATTATTTTCAGTCACATTTCATTCCCCTATTCTCTACTAATCCATATAATACACGAAATAACAGGTTCAATTTACCTTCAGTTCGCTTAGAGGTAGAGAGACATGCAACTGTGTTTCAGTGCGTGAAAGCCTACAATGAACTTCCAGACTCCTTGATACAACCACTGTCTCACCAGCTATTTAAAGCAAAATTTAAATATTACTGTATAAGTCATTATAGGACGTTATAAATGACATCTGCCCCATAAGTCACAGTGCTTTACTTGGGCTTGTTTTCAAAACTAGTGACCTATGTAATTTTAGTGTAGCATTTTAGATTTTGTACCGTTTTGGAATCAATAAAGTTCTAAATTTTATTACAAATTGACTTTTCTTTCATTTTTTGTGTCAATTCTAAGAGCATAAATTTCATGAAGGCCTGCACATTAGATTCTGCTTTATGCTATTAAGAAATACGTAGATAAATAGACACACCGATCATCAGCAAAATTCATTCATGAGTTTCTCCAAACTTTCCCAAAAGTCTAAGTAAGTTTCCTAAAGATCCGTTGATAAATGGTGATTTATGGTGCGGAGTAGAAACAGAAAGATCAATATACAAGCAAACAGTTGGTCGGATCATCAATATGTCGTTCATCAGCTCTTCTTAATATGCCTCACAATCTCTATAAATTTCGTGAAGATCCATCTATAACTTTTTGCGTTACGTAGCTAACAGACACACGGTGAGATAGAAAAACTCCGGCAAACCATAACCTCCTTCGATCATGTAGACAAAAATCATTGGCCAAAACCATCAGCAAAGTAAATTTATGGTAAATTAGCAAAAATAATTTCCATTGGAACAATACAACCGTGCCGTGCATTTTTCCTGCATCATAGGTAATTTTTTTAATCATCTCAGCCACTGTGATTGGTCCCGAATGTTTACGACTACGTCGCGGCATCTCTGGATATACACTCTGACACGAAATTGCCGATAGTAGCGTTCACGCATTGTTGTCATCGATCCCCCCCCCCCCCATATAGACATCTTGGGTTGCACTGCTGCAGGCTTAGAGTACTCAAGTCATAAATGATGTTACGTTTTTGCCAATCTCTTGTCTAATGGATAAAAGGATCCGTGACAAAGTGCATATAACGTTTCGAACACGTTTATAATAATTAAGTTTGATGCAATTAATTTTTGAACGTGTCTAGCTCACGTGAAACGAGCGTGGAACTCGCCCAGGCAGCATCTTTCAAGCCCGTTTTGAGGAGCGTACACTTATATATTAGTTTCTTTTTTATATAGGAAACAAGCGACCCGTTTAAATTCTCCAGTCAGGTATTGCCTTCACTTTTTTGGAATGCATCAAACCGAAGTTACGCTAGAGCAACTTACTTTTATTCGATTTAGTGCAGTCCTTACGCAACCCACCTCGTCTAACTAATGCCCCTCACTTAATTCACACGGACGCACTCAGTCTTACGTAACACAACCGTCTACCCAAGCGCGTATTGTCTTCGCTAACGCAAGGCTTGATTTTCAGTGCTGGATTTGTTATCTTAAAGCAATTTGTACGACTTAAAGCTCTAATAAAAAAGAATGCACCTCATTTAATTTAACGCCTCTCGTCTATCATAGCACACCACCTATTCGAACGCCTCGCATCTAACCTAAAGCTCCTTATCAAACCTACTCATATCATCGAACCTAATGCTTCTTATCTGACCTGGCTGACGTCAACTATTGTATCTCGTCTAACTTAACGCCTGTCATCTAACCTAACGTTGCTCAATTAACCTAGCACGTATCATCAAACCTGAGGCTTTTCTCGCTTTTCTCCGTACTTTACGCATTTTATCTAAGCTTTCTAATCGATGGAATGGTCCGCATATCACTTGACGTAAGCTAACGGTTCTAATCTAATACTAAGAATGACCGTCGTGTGTTTATATATTTATCTATATGTTCGGTGTTACGCTCTTGAGAATAGAAAGGGAAAAATTCTTTCTTTTCCAATGTTGAAGTTCACTCAATGCAGATACATGTATACAGCTTCTCTAAGCACTCCATTGCATCGTCGTTAGTACTCTCTTCTGAGGTTTCCTTCATCCAATATTTTGGATGAACGAAATACAGTATATAGGCGATAAATGCGCCAGGATGCAGATTCCGTAATCAACGATGACGAGGTTGCGGAAGGTTAAAGTGAAATCCTTACCCTTTATTATCTGATGCATTTCTTGCCCTGTTTGAAATTTTAGCGATCCTGTTCCCTTCTGATGGGATTCAGTAGGCAATAAACCATATTGCAGAAAATGGCTAAATTTGGAATACGCTATTTATCGCTACCGTTAGGTTGGGCTATTTCGTCGCCCCGAGGGGTAATTTCACCACGTGGCAAAGTTGTCAGTTTTTAAGTAATTGCGGTAAAAGTCTTAACAGCAGAAAAATGGTACAAGGTCCATTTTAAAGGAAACAGAATTACCTTCAATTTGAGACAAAAAATCAGCCCTTCAGACAAATATTGAAGAGTCAGTTGGACGTCGAAGTTGACTATACAACTTTGTTGTCCAACTGACTCTTTAATATTTGTCTGAGTGGCTTGTTTTTTTGAACTATCTCCATACTATATGTATATACGTATGTCGCGTAACCTACTGAAGGAACAAGATACGAAGATATTTGCGCATTAAAGATTATTTTCACGGCAGCTGTGATATGGGGATGATGATTATTACCTCCGCTAAGGAGGTTATGTTTTTGTCGAGTCTTCATTTGTTTCTCTGTTTGTTCCTGAAAAAGTTATGCACAGATCTTCACGAAATTTTTTTTCAGAGACTGTTAGGTATGCTTGCAGAAACTCTTAAAAAAGATCCACTTAGCTGTTTAATTTGTTTACTTGCTTTTTTTTCAAGGTAGTATAACTCCAAAAGTATAAAAGTTATCCACCGATCTTTATAAAATTTACAGGAATGGTTGGGGTTCTTACATGGAGTAAATGATCAAATTTTTGTGTGGATCTCCTTGCCCGTTTGTTTGTGGTCTCTCTGTTTAATTTTATCTTCTTGACTCAAAAAGTTATACTCGCAGCTGCATGAAATCTTATACGAATTTGTTAAAAGTGTTAAAAGACACAAATGACCAAGTTTTAGTGATGGTCGCTTCGTCTCTTTACGTGTTTGATTAAAGTTTGTCAAAAAGTGTCTTACAGCATAATCCAAAAACTAACGGACGGATCTTCAAGAAAATCACAGAACCCATTACTTACTCCCAAGAGGCACAAGCGACCATATTTTGATGATGAAAAAGAAATCTAGTTTTAGTGTCAATTTGAAATTTTCATTCACAACGCCTTACTGGGCGGAGGTTTGCACTTTCAGAGTGCTGTAGTTAATTATTTCAATAGACCTGAGGAGTGTTTTGTACATACCGAAGATGATTCCAGAAATGTCATTTGGCTGCCCTATTTAGAGGTTGATACAACGAACCAGTTAACACAATTTACGCACTTCTGTTATTTGTCGAGCCTATTGTAACTCTTGTCCCATGTGTTTGCTTCAAGAATGTTAGTTATATGCTTGTAAATCTCAGGGCGATGCATTCATATGAGAAATACATGATTTTTGTTGGTTTTCTTTATAATACTTTTTTAAAGAATTAGCTACTCGTATTTATGATAGCTTACCATAAAAATAATAGTTTTCCTTAGACGTCCCAGAAGAAAATATGTAAATGAATACTAACTGAAATATTTTGTGCCTGGTATGATCAGCAAATAGACTGGAAAGCAAGAAATGCATTTATGAAATTTTAACTGAAAAAATGAGGCATATTCCTTTGGGGGTTCTCAAGGCAACCCAAGTGTATGGAGAGCCGCACGTCAGCGTCAGCGTTGGGAGGCTCGAGGCATTCCAATGAAGATCTCTTCTCTCTCACCCCTCTTGGTTTCATGAAAATCAGAGCCATCTTCAATAAATAGTATTATTAATTTTCTCGGTTTCTTTCTTTGGTACGTTTCCCCTTGGACCCGCAAGCAACTTTGAAGCGGCTGGCGCAGGTTTGGTGCAGCAACTCGTTGCCAGTGCAAGTGTTTCTGTATTGCTCCTGCATTCAGAATTCAAAAATATAAGCAATTTTGCCCTATCAAGTTAGGTTATCATTCTATTTCAAGGTTAAGAACACAAATTACTAGAAATAATGTGTTAATGAGTAATTCTATATGTACTAAATTTATTTTTTCTCAATAAATTGATAAATATGAATATAGAGAGCGTGCATAAGTATTGTATTTTTTTTCTTCTAACAAAGTTATGAAATATACGTTGAGCAACGGTCAAATGGCAACACCGTAGGTAGGGACAATGAGTTACCAGTTATTGCATCAATCTCTTGCAATCAACTTTCTTGGCAATCTCAAAAATCGGGAATATGAACGCGTTACTACTTAGCTCCTGAAAAAATACCAAGTTCTAGGTGCATGCATGTCCATTAAAATGCATTTCCTTGATTTGCATTTAGACTATATTCCGGAAAACTATGGTGATTTGTGTGAAGAGCTATGGGAGGCTAGAGCGGTTTCTCAGGACGAGATGTACCAGGGCCTTTGGGAAACGAATATGCTTGCAGGCTACTGCTAGTGCCTCGAGAGGGATACTCGAAGTGTACAGTGCAGACGAGAAACTGTGCGAAAGCAAATTTTACCGCAATAGTTTTATCACTTCTTTATTTTTTAATACACAAAACTGTGACTTTACTGACTTGCTACTTTCATTTTTCATCTTGAAGGTCACATGAACTCTAGTTGTGTCCTACTTGAGGCATATGTTACACATTTTCCATTGTTTATGCGGCATCTGAAAAATGTAAATATATGATTATAATTTTTTTAAACTAAACTAACAAAAAAAAAGACATGATTGAACAAAATGAGTTTCATTTCCAAACTCAGCTTGCAAAACCCTTACAAGTTCTGCTATGAAACATTAAACCTCTTCAAAAAATTTTCTAATGCAGCTCAGTGTTATCAGTATGAGTATGAAATCGGAAGGCAGCTAAGTGGGCACAAAAGACAGACGACCCGAAGGATCCACAAGTACTGGTTCGTTCTTCAGATATATGCTAACTGGTTCGAAGTAGTGCACGGCTGCGGTTCATCACAGTTCGTCAAGAACTGTGGCTCAGGACTGAAGGCCTTTATGCTGCAGGGTTATAGGGAAAAAATTACTTACGTACGTTCCGACGGAATTTCAATCACACAAACCGTAATTTTGTTAGCTTTAATCATTTCGATTACGGGTGATTTAACTTTCAATGTCCATCAGCTAACCAGGAAGCTGAAGTGGGCTAAATCAATTGTCTAGTGAAGTGATAGCAGGTGTTAGATTAGAAGCTCTCGCCTCTGGATTACTTTTATGTTATCTAGAGTATTACTTGCTACTTCTGAGAATGTGTGTCACATGTTGTGCTAGTACATCAATATTCAATTCATTAACATTAATAATATAGATACTTGAATTATATAGTGCCTTTTGGTGCTTAAAAAATAAAATGGACATTCAAGTATTTAAGTACATTTCATGCATTTAGCATTTAAATACATTTCATAATTGCATTTATTATTTAATAACATATTACCGGTGTATCTAGTATTTATATACTTTAATGCATTTAGTGCCCATCCCTTGATTGAGACATAGCACTGCCTCATCTGTTAGTTATTCTCATTGCTGATCTCTGGTAACTAGGACTACGATTAAAGTGATTCTACAACTTAGTTACCCTTACTATCGTATCCGTATTAGAATTTTGTCTCGGAGAGGTTGGTGTATTGATGTGAAAGTAACCTTCATTGGCGTATCTACTTACTTGCTCTGATACAGATTTCTGGTTTGGTACTTGTGTCATGTTTCTCTTTCCAGAACGATGAATCGCGGAAAAGGAAGCATGATTGAAGTCCAAGATCTAACGTACAAGTGTCTCTTCACGACATGATAACTACAGTGATAAGTTTAAAAACTTCAGCATGGTAAAGGAATTTCGAGATGTTTTTTATTATCACCCGCGAACCGAGTGAAAGAGGTGATAATGTTTTCGTTAAAGATTTAGGTATACATATGTTTGTAACTATATTTAACTATCCACCCAAAAAGTGGTCGAACGAGCTGAGCAATGTTCACAATTTTTTGTAGGGAGTTTAGTGGGTTAACCTAGATGTGACCCATGCCAAAAAACTAGACCTAGCTGGCTATCAAAAATGACGACGTTGAATTTGCCCCCACCGAAGATAAAGCTCTAACGTCACGATGCGTTCCATTTGTTTTATGTTGCTAGAGTGCCCGAGCCGTCATAAACCAGTGCAATTTAATATTATAATTCACGTCGTCTTTTTATTTATTTATCTATTTTTAACTATATTTGCCTTTCCTCTATCCGAATAAAATAGGAAGAATTTAAAGTGGCAAGAAAATTAGGGACCTTGGAATTTTTTTCTTCAACATTTGATAGAGGAAAATAGAGTTTAGTCTGCTTGCTCATGTTGGATAAAAGCAAAGTTGGGTACCCTGGAATTGTATTCTTCAGTATTAGATAGAGGAAAATTAGGCTTCGGACAGACGGACAGACAAACAATGCTCGTATTATAGTATTGATTGGTTAGACAGAATGCTGAATTTCCATTTAAGAAGCCTTCTGAAGAGTAACAAGCAAAGAAGACGGCGGGGATTTCGTGAGTGCTAATTTTCTGCCCCTAGTGACCATAACAATTTGTGATGATCCGTCTTCGTGGTTGATTATAATTTCCCTATGAATGGCAGAGCAGAACAGCGCCAAGCTTCCCTAAACGGTCATATGCTGAGAAGTAATGTTTTTTCACAATCGATTTAGTCTCTCAATAAATACAGAGCTCTGTATCTAGCTGACGCTGTCATATAGCTCGGAAAATTTCTCAACTTGAATGTTGTTTTGTTGAAATAAGAACCAAAATTAGAGAAAATTATTTGTTAAGAAGAAATTCTCGTGCTCCTTACTCGCCTTCTTCTCGCTTGAGAATATGTTGCCAAATACTTCTATGGTTAAGCAATCTATAAGAGCATCAACATAAACTCAGGGCAGCTGAAGCTTGGGTAAAGAAAACCTCAGAACAGAGTAGGAATCACGATGCAGGAGTGTTCTTAGAGAAGCTGTGTCTTTCTGCATTGAGTGTATTTTAATGTTGGGAAAGAAAGAACTGCATTCAGATCTACGTTTGTCATCATCTGCATCCTGGCTTATTGTTATGAATATTATGCTCTATGTATATTTATATTCTCACAAGTTTCCTCGTCAATTAATTGATATTGTAGTGTAATCAAACGAGATAAATTACTAATTTCTTTTTTCATAATTGTTAATTTATTTCCCATGCACATTCTGTAAAAACATTTTATATTCATGAGTATTTCGAACAAAATTTTCAAAGCTGTCTTCCTGTCGTGAAGTGAACGTCAGTATTATACTCTAAACATTTAAGCTTCAGCGCAGTCTATGACAGTAAGATGTATGATAACAGCACCGCTGCTCGCTGGAGTTAGAAAGAGCGAAATGAGCTATCTGTCTGTCTACAACAGTTTTAAAGGCGAATAAATTTAACCTGCGGGTGCGAAATCTTTATTATTTTTTTGGTGGAAACTCTTGCGCGAGCGAGGGCGAGGTTCAAAATCTGTTATGGTTGTTCAGGCTGAGATGTTGGGATCTTTGTTCGCAATGTGTAGGGCAAAAAAAAAAATTTTGGGGGGGAAAAGGCAGAAGGTTCACGCGTGGGTGCTTTTTATAAAGAATAAGGCAGTCTGACGAAGGAGTTCATTGAAGTGAGATGGTGCCTCTCTCCATCGGGAGGTAGCGTCTGTGCCTTCCAGGTGTGGTGGGACGGTGGGACTCACATTTGATTCTCCCGATTTCCTATCCGTGTTGAGAACGGACTTGTTTTGGCTCCTCTCAGGGCATTTGCCTCTAGCGTCTCCGCCGCCAAGTGCTTTGCGACAACGCACAACTGCGCTTCTAGCATAACTCACGTCATGAGTGCTAACGTTGTAATTTCACCCCCTATTTAGCTTCACGAACATATTTTTTTCGTTGAAGGCTTGAGTCTTCCGATGGTGCGTTGCGTTCAAAATTAAAAGATCAAATTGGAAAAAGTTGTTTTAAGGGGATCGTTTAGGCGAAAATGGTGAGAATTATCAATTTTCTGTTTTTTTTTTGCTCAAAAAGTGTCTTCAGGTATGGGGGCATTACGTCCCAAATTTTTAGGGGGCTAGCGGCACTAGAACCCCCCCAAAATGGGGGGGGGAATTGGGTCCACAGGGGGTCGAAATTTACCTTTTTTTTTTGCTGCAAAATCATCAGTATACCGAAGGCTATTGCATACCAAATTTCTAGGAGGCTAGCGGCACTATAAATGAAACATGCCAAGGGCATTTTCTTTGGAAATACTGCATTTTATAACAAAAAAAAAAAAACATAAAATTGCCTCTATTGAAAAATCTACATTTTCAGACTAAAAAAGAATAGAACTGCCTCAGTTTTTGTGCTAGAA
>LQNS02277243.1:276461-301943 GCA_001587735.2 Parhyale hawaiensis | reverse complement strand
CAAAGGCGATGTCACAGAGGAAGAATGAAGGGACACGTAGTGTGATAATAGACACGTGGAACCCATGCACGAGGGTGTTCCCAAACAGGATCAACGCGCATGGGAACAGCAAGTTGGGAAAGAAAAAGAAGATTGAAGAAAGATCAGTATGAGTAACTGGTGAGAAGGAAGCAAAATGGGCATGAAAGACAGACAAGACAATCGTGATGACGACCCAACGGGTCACGGGTCGTCTAGTAGATAATATAAAAAACAGGAAGAGATAAGAGTATGCTTAATGTTCAACTCTTCTAAATTAATAAACTACGTAACACATCGCGCTGCAAAAGGTGAGGGATATATGTTACATAGACTAAAATACATGCAGTGCAGTACATTCCGCGCCCTAGAGGCGCACGAGCCTGTGGTAAAACACGGGAATAGTTCGGCGCGATATAGGCAGTGTGCCCCTGAAGCGCTAGTAAAACCTCTACTACTAAAATACAGTGCGAGTACAGGTTCCGAAAGTGCCGGGCCGCCTTCGTAACTGCCGTGCCTCAGCGATCGACCAGCTGACTGGGAATATTGAGCACAGTACTATCTATTGAAACATTGTCTGCTTAATAACAAATTAATTTTTGAAAAGTGAGAGTAAAACTAGTCGATTTTCCAATTTTCTTGCAGTGGTGATGATGATAGGGGAGAAATTAACTGTGAAATTTGCTCTGAAGTTGTACAACAGCTTGTTTTAACGTCACTAAGAGATTTGGAAAATCTAAAATAAAGGACGTCTGCTGCTTGTACTAGACAACAAATATATCTATAAAAAAAGTAAAATTATTAATTCAAACTCTCTTTAGCCGCGAAGAGGTGGTGGTCTTGGGAATTTGTAATCACCAAATTAACGCACGGTTTGTTGTAGTTTCAAACCAGTAAACCATTTTACTTCACACAGTGAAAGACACGGATCGAGAAAAATTATGTAAATAAATAAAACGTTGGTGTTTAAGATGTGTACTGTGTTTTCTCGGCTGAGCCAGCAGCGCCGTGTTACGTGAGGTGCTGAACAGAATCTAAATGCACAGATCTATTATTAGACATTAGTTGCCCAAGCCGTCATTGTAAATGACCGGAGAAAGTTAGTACACCACGAAAAACTCCATTGTCTCTTGCGCTTCTACTTCTCGGAGGGATTCGTAAATGAAAATTAAGAAATCTGCCTAAAAACTGGATACATTATATGGTGCAGTCAAAAGGTATCTCCCGTAACCTTTGAACATATCCAAATACGGTCATGCAGGCGAGCTCAGGTTCTTCAGCTGGTGTTTCCGATTCAACCTCGCGTTGTCTCCTGTCTTCCTAGTTTCTTATTTTCATCTCTATTTGCTAGGCACATACGTAGAGAATCCCAGAGCATACTGCCTCTGCAAATGATACGGCCATTTGGCTTTCTGCATTTTTGTTCTAGGTTTGCTATTAATTCACGTGCAGATTAGGGTAATGGTCTTAGCCTTATTTTTTGTTGTGGCGCTTCTAGAAATTCGTGCGTAAAGTTTGACTGCTGCAACGTAAAGAAGTTGCGCTTTAAGGTAACCCCCCCCCCCCGGTTACATTAACTTCGTTAAGTTTTTGGGACGTCTTCTTTCTGTGCATGCTCCTCTCTATCGAGTCTTCTCTCTCTCCTGGGGCATAGGTAAAGCTAACGTCAACTTAGACCACACCCTCACCTGGGAAACCCACGTGCACTGGTTTGTGCTGCGAGTATAGGCCCAGTTGTTCCAGAGGAGTAAGTGCAGTTGCAGTCTACCACGTTTCACCAAGAACTATGGGGCGAAATTTGACGAAAGGAACAAATGACCCGCAACCCCCCACTCCCCTCATCTCTAAGGAAGGCAAGATCCACCACGACGCAGTGCATGCACACAGCTGGCGAGTCAGCACACCTAGATCAGCAAGAGGTTCGTGTGCCTGAGTTGGCAACGGACATACGAGCGATACAAGTTGTTAAGAGTTGCGAACGTAAACATACTGCTACCGTGGCAGCAGGATGGGTTATAGGTCATAGAATTAGGCTAGTTAGGTTCACTCTTCCCATGTTGTGGAACGCAGCGTCCTAGGGAGACCTTGTAGGTTACCTGAAGGCGTGAGCAGACGAGTGACAGCTTTGTTGATTTCGACGGAGGAAAACAACTTCCTTTACATTGCGCTTGCTGCGACAAATTAGTATACAAGTAGCAGCGAAAGGTGTTTGCGGTTGCAATATTTTAGCGTAAAATAATTACAGGTTGCATAGAAATGAAAAACATGGTCTTCATTCCATTGCTCGTTTATACAGTGTGTGTCCACCAGTTTTTCTTCCATAAACGTATTACTCAGCGAGTACGTGTTTTGTACAATCTTGAAGCTTACAAACGAAATTTCGGAAAGCACGTTTATTGTGGCTACCATTGTTGTAGCCTGGATGTAAATTCCTTTCATACTTCACAGATTGCAGGTAGAATCGGAAGATAGAAGTAAAGTTTTAAGGAAAATACAGATTTTACAAGCAGTATTTGTGCATATGTGACTACATAGCAGGGAATACAGGTCTGGAAGTTGCTTTGAATTGCTTGAACGGCCGTGAGCCAGCCTGACGCACGTCTACTGTACTGTGCTAGAGCTCCGATAGATCACAGACTGACTGTGTAGAGGGGATTTGTGTATGGCGCGGGGGAGGCACAGCACACCTCATACCTCCCTCCTCTCGGATGGCGGGGAATGCACAGCACACCTCATACCTCCCTCCTCTCGGATGGCGGGGAATGCACAGCACACCTCATACCTCCCTACTCTCGGATGGCGGGGAATGCCAAGATAAAATGATTGGCGAATAATGCGATCACTTCGTTTTTTTTTTTTTTGTGGTCCAAGGGTTAACTTTGTTTTTGCGGCCACTGTACAATCAAAAGGCACAAAGGATTAGATTTTGGTGCTGATACAAAGAAAATCATGGTTTCAAAGCCACTTTGAATTTTTCGTTACCGTTACCCGGCTTGGCGGAGGTATGTGAGTGCTCTAGTTATAATTTATTTGGTACGGTTGGTGGTATTTTGTTATCACATTTATTTAAAATTACTAGGGGGGGGGGGCTCGAAGGAAAAAATGCATCCCTAATGGGGGCGTGGAAGTAAAAAGGATATGGATTGGCTCTGTGTTATAATAAAGTAAAAAGGATAAGAACCTCTGATCTATAACTTGGGGAATGCTATCGCTCCTTTTCTTACTCGGGAGACGTTTCCTTAACAATTTCACTGTAAGCACCATGTTCCACAGATGGTACCGAGCAGCCCTACTGGCTCACGGACACCACCTGCATTACAACACGACTGGGCTGCAGCCACCGCTACTGTTGTACAGGCGATTTCAGCTAGCACTGAACAATAACTGTGACGGCACAAACAATGCCACTGTACTGAGGTGAGGATAATCACGAATTAAGTATTAATTGAGTAGACACATAATTGAGATAGATGACAATTGTGCCTCCGCCACCATTCACGTAACTGTTAGTTAATTACTCTTTGGATTAGCCGCCGATCAGCTTCAACTGATATACTGGTATCTGCTATTCATTTGGACAAGCGGGGCCCGCAAAACATCCATGGTAATAAAATAGCACCTTCAGTTTCTCCAGATAAACATCCAAATGCAGTAGACGGTTGCCCTTATTTTCTTCGGTGATATTTTTAATTGTCTAGAGTGCTATTGTACCAGACACATGGTGTGTTTACTTTTAAACTTTTTAGCTCTGTATAGTTTAATTCAAGAAGTGTACGTAGCTCTCGTCAACAACTCAAACTAGCGGGACCTGAGAAAATTTCAGGGTTATTTAATTCTTTTCAGTTCTAAATTTCAATTAAGCTAAGGTATGCTAAAGCAACGCACCTTCGTTCAGTACAACGCATCTCATCCTACAATTTCGTCCTTCAACTTCACTCTCTCGAAGCTCACACACTTCATATAACATGAGATTCTTCGTCTAATCTCACCCAAGCGCATCTCATTTTACCTGGCACACAATAAATTATAATTATTATTATTATTATTATCTGCGGGGGAGGGGGCTGCAAATAGGTTAACAAAGGAATCCCCAGTGGTAATGAAGATTCGTTATCATAATTATAATTATTACCTGAGGGGGGGTGATAATAGGTTAGCAAAGGATCCTCAATGGTAATGAAGAGTAGTCTTTTTTATTCGGAACTTAAATACTGCAAAATGCAGAAGTTGTATATTCACAGGTGGGACTGTTGGTGTGTTGCGCTCTCATACATAAAACAGATCAGCAGCTATGTAAATATAGACACATGGGTCTTCATTTTGTTCCTTGTAATATTATTTTCTTTACTGATGTATGGGATTATCTGTATTTTTTTTTTTTTGTCATGCGTAAGGAAAATAGATAGGCAAGATGGAATTACGTATGTCAATTCTCGTTATAAGGCAGATGGCATCACGTGTTTTTGTTGTTCTTGTTTTTTTTAAAGTTGTTGAAGTTTTTCAAGTTTGCCGAGCGTTTATTTTACTTGAGCTATAGCCAAATGGCTCTCCTTTAATAAGGAAGAAAGCCACTTGGCTAGAACTGTTTTAATCCAGTGGCGAGGTTCCAGGTACGCTCACACACATCAGTTATTCAAAGTAAACTGAAGGCGGGCAGCAGACAACGTTTATACAGTAAGGCCGCCGCCCCACCGGCGAGACAAGCGACGCGCAACACCACAAATTTGTTGCACGACAAAATGTATCGGAGGGTACAGCAGTCTGCTGTCCACACCGCCGCAACTGCGATGCCTCGCGACACCCGTGCATTGCTGCAACACGACTTCCATAAACATCGCATTGCGTCGCTTGTTGCTTTCTGTGGGGGCCCGGCCTAAGCAATTCCCTGTGGACTGACTTCCTTGCCAAGAATATATGAATTTCATCATCTATGATGGCCGTTGAGAATTATTTATTAGAAAGAAGATGTAAGATCCGGGTTATTTCTCGATGAAAATATTTTTAGTCTCTAGCTATGTTATATGCTCATGAGGGTATTGATGACTCCTGTCTCGTAGGATTTGCGACAGAAGCTCTTGCAATTGATGCAGGAGCCGCTGTTTGTGTAATTGGTATAGACAGATTTGTGCAGTACTCATACCTGTTTCCTTGTTTTTAAAGCCAGAAAAGTTACTTACTCTTACTAAACTTTATGTCACTATGCAGTTTGTCAATGACGACAGAAGGATTAAAAACCAACATCTCTATATTGTAATGAGACGTACCTTACTAATAATGAACCTATGTAGCTTTATACATGCTATATATATCTACAGTGCCTAGCCATAAGTATTTCCACAACTCTATTCTTTATGTATTTTAAAGAATTTAGGGGCTGCTTTAGGATAATTAACACAGGAAATTTATATAACATATATATATGATAGACTATTTAAACAGAACAGTCAAATGTGCACTTATAAAAAGAAAATTTAACACAAACAAAAGTAATGAGGGACAAAAGTATTTGACAAAAAAAAAAAAAATTATGCCATTAGTACTTGGTGGCGTGACCTTGATTGGCAATAAAGCATGGATATGATTGTTATAGCTGGAAATTAACTTTTCACATTCACTTGATGGTATTTTTTCCATTCTTCCGTGCAGATAACCTTTAATTCAGTAAGGTTTTTGTGACACCGTTTGTGGACACCAGATTTAAAAAGACACCACAAATTTTCTATTGGATTAAGGTCCGGTGATTACCTAGGCCACGGATGAACATTTATTTTCTTCTTTTGAAACCATTTTTTCGTTAAATTCGCAGCATGCTTGGAGTCGTCTTGTTCGAAGGTCCACCTGCGCCGTCCGTAGAATTTTTTGGCACTTGGAAGCATCTTCTTCTTTAATATCTCCCTGTACATGAAACTATTCATCTTGCCATCAATGATATGAAGATCCCCAACACCATGGGCAGTAAAGCAACCCCACACCATGATGCTGCCCCTCCATGCTTCACGGTGGGGATGGTGTTCTTGGGGTCATAGGCAGTACCACGTTTCCTCCATTCATGCCGAGCTTCGTTTCGGCCAAAAAGTTCTAGTTTAGTTTCGTCAGACCATATAACCCCTTCCCAAAACTCATTTCCTTTGTCCAGGTGGTCTTTGGCCAGTGTTAGGCGGCTCTTGAAATGTTTTGCTGTAAGAAAAGGAGCTTTGCGAGGAGTGTAAGAATGAATGCCAGTACAGTTCAATTCCCTAACAATAGCTTTCTTGCTGACATACAGTCCTTGAGACGCCAGTTCACTCTAAAGGTCAGCACGAGTTGTCATGGGGTCATTAGTCACCTTACGTAGCATGTAGCGCCGAGGACGACTCATGATCTTACGCGGTGTTTCAGCTCTTAGCAGGTTGGAGACCGCCCCAGTCACTTCATGCTTGCGGACTATTGCTCCAACCGTTGAAAAATGAACATTGAAACGGTCTGCTATTACTCTATAAGTTAATCCCTCACTACGAAGTTGAATTATCCGTTTACGAGTAGCTTCAGTGATTTCTTTAACTTTGGTCATTGTAGTGAGAGTGTGAGCGAGGTCTATAGAGGTAATGATTGCGCCGGCTGTGGTTTGTTTACATTGCATTTGATTCGAGACGTTTCGTGAACGTTCTAGAATAATTTTCAAACTAATTTATTCAAATTATACTATTAAATATCAAAGAATCAGCATCATATTTATTTTGGTCAAATACACTTATCCCTCATTACTTTTACTTGTGTTAAATTTTCTTGTTATAAGTGCACATTTGACTGTTCTGTTCAAGTATTCTATTATATATATTACATAAACTTCCTGTATTAATTATCCTAAAGCAGTCTCTCAATTTTTTAAAATATATAAAAAATAGAGTTGTGCAAATACTTATGTCTAGGCACTGTATATGCTTGTGCTTCGTGTCACAGTATTTACTAAACATATACATGAAAAAATACATTTATATATATTTATATTCAGAGGTGGGTTGGTAGCCTTAATTTTTTCCGTTGAAGCGTTGTCGGTGAAGCGGTAACGGCAATCCAATATTGAAGCGTCACTGCTATTTTGAAACGACAAAACTCAAAATTAGCTTAAAAACCACATATTAGCGTGAATTACCAATCTTAAAAATTTCCTACCTACATTACAGAAGTTTTGAAAATCTTCTGATATGCTTCAATAAGAAAAAAATGTTTCATTTCACTACAAAATTGTATATTTTCAACAAAAATAAAAACAGTATTTTTTATTCATTGTACACAAATACTCCACCGTCTCGAAATACATTGTAAACTTTTAAAGAAATAGATCAGTGCAAATTACACACCATTCAGTTAAATCACGATACGACGTAGTTGTAGTTTACTAGTGCAGTTGAAGTGCTTGTAGTTATTACACAAAAGAAAATTATGACAGACCTATAAGAGTAAGTAGCCGAGCTCGTTGCAATTCCACGGTTAATTATTTTCACTTACCTTAGTTTAAGCTGAGGGCTGTGCTTCTATCTTAACTCACCCAAGGCCACCTAGACAACAAGGCCGCACGCGTGGGCGGGACCTATCGATTGACGTCATCACGCTTGATGCAGTGCTTGATTTCCTCGCTAGGGCTATTATCATCAAATTGAGTAGTTTTATCTTGAGTTTCCGCAACCACGGCGATCTCACAGGTATAATATGTCTCCGGAAACGGGAAACCCATGCACGAGTTTTCCGTATGGTAATGAGTAGGGGAATACCATTATAATATTTAGTTTAACGTGGAACCTATGCACGAAGGTGGATGAATGCGCATGGGATCAGCAAGTAAGGAAAACGAGGAAGAACATAATTATGAAAGTAAGATCAGTAGGCATAGGAAATGAGGAAAAAAGCAAGATGGTCACAAAATACAGACGGCTCAAAGGCCTAACTAATAGCTAAGGTACCACAGGGGTCTATTATACAAGTTGGAGTCCTTTGGTGTGGGTAGTAGGGTTCTGTCAATCATTCGCGATTTTGTTTCTGAGCGAACGCAGAGTGTGTCTGTTGATGGCATTTTGAGCGCCACAGTCGGGGTAGTTTCTGGCGTCCCTCAGGGCAGTGTGCTTGGCCCGCTGTTGTTCGTTCTCAATACTACTGACATGTTCTCTTCGCTTGGAAACACGATGATCAACGATGCCGACAATTCCACTTTGATAGCAGTTATACATGCTCGTCGCTTTCGTGATGCTGTCGTTCAGTCTCTGAATAGGGATGTGTCACGTATTAGTGCATGGTGTTGGGCCTGGATTATGAAGCTACATGCCAGTAAGACCAAGTCGATGAATATCAGTCGGTCTCGGACACTTATACTGTAGCATCCCCCCTCTGGAGATTGATGACACTTTACTTCAGGAGTCTAGCTCCTTGGAGATTCTTGGTGTTGTCTTTTATGAGAAGCTTGCTTTTGAGCTGCATATTAGGAGGTGGGTGTCACGTGCTTCCTCTAAGAATGGGCTTCTGCGCAAGGTGAAGTCTGTGTTTGCTGACAGTCAGGTTTCCCGTGGATGTTTTTATGCGTTTTTGCTGCCTATGTTAGAGTATTGCTCACCGGTCTGGGCTTCAGCTGCTGACACTCACTTGCGTCTGTTGGACCGACTTGTTAGTTCAGCCAACAGGCTGTGCGCTGATAATGATCTAGTGAACCTGTCCCACAGGAGAAGAGTAGCAGAGCTATGTATGTTTTATGAGATTTACAATAATGAGAGGCATTGGTTGTATTCTTCTCTCCCTGCCCTCAAGGCTTTTGGGAGAGACTCGTGCTCCGCGCGGAGCGCACTCTTTCACTTTGGAGGCTGTCGTATGTCGAACTAATCAGTTCTGTTGGAGCTTCGAGTCCTGGTCGGCTAAGGTTTGGAATTTGTTGCCGGCGTCGGCTTTTGGTCGTATTGGCCTGCAGGCGTGCAAGTCAGCTGTTAATGGTTTTTTGCTGGATTTCTTCTAGCAGCGTTTTGGGCTTCCCGGTTTTGCAAGATGCTTCATTTGAGTTGCATTACCTGTCAGTGGAAGATCAAGTCTGAAGTTTTAATAATAACTAGAGCACCCTGAGAGCGCATACATCCGCCAAGTGAGGCAACTGTAGCAAAAAATTCAAACTGGCTCTGAAACCATAATTTTCTTTGTATAAACTCCAAAATATAATCATTTGTGCCTTTTTTTATATTAATAACAGTGGGTTCAATTTTCTTGAAGATCCGTTCATCACTTTTTGAGTTATAGTGTTAACAAACGTTAAGACAAACATTAGTCAAACATACAATTAAACGAACTAACCGATCTGCACAAAAATTTGATCATTCATGTCTTTTAACATTACTAACAACCCCTATAAATTTCATAAAGATCCATTCGTTATTTTCTGAGTTATTGCGCTAACAAGCATAAAATTAAAAACAGTGACAAACGAACAAACGGACCATAACCAAAATTTGGTCATTTACTTTTTGTTATATACCTAACAACTCATGTTAATTTCATCAAAATCCATTCATAACTTTTTGAGTTATGGCATCGAGAAAAATGAGGCAGACAAAGAAACAAACGGATTTACTTATCTTCACCAAAAGTTAATCATCTGTTTTTCCTAACATACCTAACAGTCCCTGTAAATTTCATCCAAATCGGTTCATAACTTTTTGAGTTATCTTGGTGACAGACAGACAAAGAGACAGACAGACAAACACGACGAAAACATTACCTCTTTGGCGGAGGTAATAATAATATATATTGACGTGAAAAAGCGGTAGATATAATATGGGTGATATGAACTTCATGTCATTCCATGTAAACTGTCTGAAGAGTTTTTCAAGCAACAAGAGGAAAGCAGTGATTGTTAATTTTCCGTCGAGTAAAGATCAGAGCTTTTTGTAAGTTAAATTTCTCCCTCTCTTATACTGAAAAGCGTAACGCATGGACGGACGTATAGACGGAGCCTCAAGCTGAATCCGTATATAGAGTAACGCTTCGTGTATTCATCTATATACTATAGGGCCGCGCTGTTAAAAATGACAGCGAAAATTTTGTGATGACACTTCTGCACTGATTATGCTTTCGTTACTGATATGCATATAGAACGACGGCCAACTTAAATTATCGTAAAAAATGCATGTTTTCTACTAAGCAGTACCATTCAGTTCATCTTCAGCACACTCATTCTTTCCCTTAGTTGATTTTCGAAAAAATGAACTACATCAGTAATGCGCTGAAACATCACTGAATTTAATTTCCGCTGCGTATCCAGATCACATAGTAGTATCATTCTAGCAGAAGGAATCTTTCGCGCCCAAGAGGAAAATCCTTCGTCGAAAGAAGACAGCAAGTTGGGATAATGAATTAATATGGCTACTACACCGCGAAAAATCGCTTCCTCTGGGAATCGTTGATTATCTATTGAATGTGTACATTATGACCTAAAAAATGTAATTTCGATGTAGAGAAAAAGTAATGAATATCAGACTTCATGGGAACAGCAAGAGAAGCTTGAAGAGCAAGCACTGCATTCAATGTTATTAACGATAAGTATTCCCAAGTTAGCAATCTTCTACAACCTGGTCTAATTATTGCCTACTGAATTTCATCAGAACTGTTGAAAGGATAGCCAAAATTTCCAACTTGGCAAGAAATGCATTCAGATAAAGGGATAGAGAGCTTGTGAGGCTATAAACGCATCTGCACCAAGAAATCGACCCGGATAATAGTGGATCGTAACCGTTTTGGGATTTGGCTCAAGAACAACTTGGTCCGAGGACCCGTATTCATTTTTGGGAGACTTCATGTTAGTGGCTGGAGGCCGAAGCCCCTATTTCCTGGTCATCATTCATGCGCCATGGCCTTTCGGTCCTTCGGATCCTCCATCTCGAAGGTCGAGTTAAAAGGACTGAAGGTCGACGGAGATACAGCCCAACATTAGCTGGTCAGATCTCGCCCTCTCTCCGCGCCTTAGGAATTCACCCAGGGAGGGTAGGGTTTGAGTACGAAAGAGTTTTCTGAAGCGATTTAGTTTTCCGTCACCACCGCCGCGACGCAAGGTAAACCATCACTGATCTCCAAAACACTTCACTGCACAAAGTAGATAAACTCGACGAACACTGTGCAGGCTCTTCTGCACGAAAAACCCCGCTCCTAGAAAATGGCGGCATCTCTCCAGTAAAGCCAAACCGAAAAATTTTATCCACTGCAACACTCCTGTGATTAAGATTCACCTTGACACAGGAAATCATACTGCATTTGTCTAGGTTGAAGAACTCTCAGTTCACTAGGGACCACAGAACAACAAAGTGACAAAGGACCCCATCAATTGGGGCTAGGCCCCACTAGAGCATCCCCAAATTTCATGAAATCTCAAGGGCACTTCTGACTCTGAGCCTAAAAGTCAAAAGTTGATATACCTTCGCTGTAGCAGAGATTAAGTCTCAACGGACCACTCAAAAATATTTTAAGTTCCAAAGGCGGAACCTAGAAATATTCCAAGTAGGAACACCTTTCACTGTCTCTGAGGCTAAGCCTCAATGGCCCGCTCAAAAAATTTTCAAGTCCCAAAAGTGGAACTCAGAAAATTTTCTAAGATGAAAGGCCCTGCACTGATTCTAAGTTAACCAAAAGGGGACTACAAGCTAAAGAGTACAAGTTCAATCCGGGCAATGCTTAATCTAGAGTGAAAAGGAGCTGGAAAGAAATTGCCGCCACGCGAGGCTCCAAAATAGTGATGAGCGACGGTCGGTTTCCGGCCTATATACCCTGGAGTGAGTGCACACATACACACACACAGAGACAGAAAAAAAACTCAGTATACCCTGTTTTGAGAACTGTTTTGACTTGAAATTGCCCGCCTTCATTGGGGATGTCAGGCCGACCTTCGGTGCGAGTTCCCATGGTGTTACGAACAAAGGTATTGCAAATATATAAATACGTGCGAACAAAAAGAGGGAAGAAGGTTCCTTCGAGACATGAGAGAGAGAGAGAGAGAGAAATAGTGATGAAAAAAAAATTTCTAAATGAACGAAATTCTTAATTGAGCATAAGGGAGATGAAGAAATTATTCTCGTGCTCTTGAGGTGCGTTTCCACCAGTGTGCAGCACAGTGCCGCACTGTGCTGCACACTGTACTGAACAAATGTATGAGCCGGTGGAAACGGACAAGCGAACAACAACAACAACTTGTACGCGAACATTTGAGAAAAGTGAGCGCACATCTGCGAACATGTGTACGCGTACTCAACTTCTCAGTGGATACACTCTGACGCACAGAATTGCTTTGTGCGCGCACTTAGCCTTGCTTCTGCTACTGGAGCGAAAACATCTGTGTGTGCGCGCACAATGGACTGGACAAATGATAAAATCGTTAAGTTTATTCAGGTCGTTGAAACGCGCCCGGTGCTCTGGGACACTAGAAACAAGGATTATAAAGATAAGAACAAAAAACACGATGCAAATAAAGATTTGGGTGAAAAATTTAGTTGTGATTCAACTGAAGTCATGCGGAAATGGAAAATTATTCTTGCTTAGTGGCGCAGAGAGCGCAAAAAAATTGCAGATTCAAAAGCTTCAGGTTGTGGAGTTGGAGATATTTATAAACCTAAGTGGTTTGCTTTTGAACATCTTGCTTTCATTCATGGAAGAGACTCTCCAAACGTCACTGTCAACACAGAATGGGAGACCAATCATCAGGTGAGGCAATATCCATTTATTGTTTACATTTTTATAATACATCAGTGTCAAATGATTTTCAATAGCTACAACAAGTATATTGTGACGTATTACCAAATACTAATATTAATCATGAGTTGTCTTTCAGCAAAAATGTTTAAAATAGACTTGTGCCTGACATGATTCATCTTCATGTATCGTTACTAGGTTATATTGAATACAATTGTTTGTAAACTGTTTAATTGTTAAGTATAATCATTTTCTGCCAGGGTTGGCAATAATAAACCCACTCAGAAATGAACATTTCACCCAATAAACCCAATTCAACGCAATGAAACCCGAGTAGGCATGTTTCCAACCCTGTTTAGTGCTAACGAATTATTAAGCTATTTCTTCTTGCCATGGAACCATTCCGATGTCCGGAACAAAATATTCCGTAAACTCTTCTCTGACTTCTATTGGCACTGGAAAGTACTCCACAACTCCCGTGCCGTCGCTTATTCAGAGAATTCGACAACTATGCAAACTTATGGATATTCTTCTGGTGCCGGAGATATCACAACTTTCAATTACGGTGGTGGACATAATAGTACCAGTTATTATGACACCTAGTAATCAATGGGAAATAAATGGAGATATGATAAGTATTATGTGTTTCACTCACCTTAATGTTTTCTTTTAATGTGGTTATCAATGCAGCACACACTTCTGGAACAATACGGCTGATAAGTTGCTTTGAAACTTTAAATAAATACATCAAACTTGCAAGTGAATCGCCAGTTCGTAGGTATCGAAGTGTTATTGCTAGCCTTATTGAGACAGGAACACTTTTTCGATAGTTTGTGTCCTGTTTGGCTATAAAAGGACCAATAGCATTTATGAGCATCTCAAAATCTTTGCAAGATATTCTTGAAAAATTTCTAAATCCACTCAGAGGATCTACTTTTAAATCTAAAAAATATTCAGTCTGTTCCTCTCGTCTTCTTAAAAATGGTCCCACCCAACACTTGGTCTTTGCTCTTCTTTTCTTTTTTAGTAAAGTGCATAGCACAACACAGGCTGCACCACAGAGTACGACCTCTTCCTGTCCATCCATATTGGCTAGTAACTAAATCACTGAGGGCACACTGTACTGAACTTTTGTACGCGCACAGTTCAGCACAAGTGCTAGACTCTTCGCGTACAAAAGTTGCGCACTTTTGGCCGGTGGGTACGCGGTTAACAAGGGGTGTTTTATTTGTACGCGCACTGACAAAGTTCTGCACAAAAAGTGCGCAACAATTGTGCAGAACACGGTTTTGGTGGAAACGTACCTTTATGATGGCTCCGTTATCGGCACTTAACTGTTGGAGTGATTGTGAAGTGACTGTTCGAGATGTGCAAAAATATATTAATATAATAGGGTGAATGTCTAGTAGATGAGACGTTGCGACCTTAACAGGTGAGTGAAGATTATCATATCTTATGGGCTATATCGTATTGGTGACTAGCACATTGCTGAATACTGTGGCGAAATCATGTCTAGTGATAAGTAAGTTCTTCAAATAGTCTGACATGATAGAATATGGAACTGTAGTCGTCAGAACCTTGCAATCTGTGTGATACTGGGAACAGCGTGTAATGAAGAATATGCTGAAACGTTACTATATTTTGCAGCCTGTCTAATATTGTAGTTTAAACGGATTGATAACTATGAATCTTTGTTCTTGCGTTCGCTCTGTTTAAACTTCTATTGATGTTTGTGTTAAGTGTGGTATTGTTAAATGAGAAGTGACAGACGTTCTGTGTCAAGGTAGACAAGGTACGTTGGAGTGGACGAAGTGCTGCATGCTAGAAAAGGTGCGTCACATCAGAAGAGGTGCATTAAGGTAGACGGGGCGCACTAGAAAGTAGACGTAGTGAGTTTGCTAGATACAGTGATGAGGAGCATTGCGGAGAAAGCAGGTTACAGGTTAGACAAGAAGCGATAGGTTAAGCTCAGATTAGTAATTGAAATATCGTATCTCAGGTGAGCTGCTGTTAGAATAGCAAAAATATTCGATAACTTTCAAAATTTCACAGATCTCCTCAGTCCGTTGATAAATAGCCTACATATGTTGGTACGACGGGAAGAAGGCCCCATACAGTCAAATGATCCCTGAAATGGAGGGGTGCGGGTTTTGAAAGCCTGAATCCTATTCATTACGAGCTGACCGCTAGCAAGGCTAATGAAGTAATTAAATACATTATTACAGTAACCAATGCTACGGAAATATATGCAACACCAAAATGCGCTTCGGTGAGAATACAATTGTAGCACAAAAATTCCCGGAAATTCGTATCATATCGCAACAGAGCGCTGTTTTGTGGGTATTTTATTCTAGCTAACTAATCCTATACAATGCATGTAACACAGAAGTGTCTTTTAACTCTGGTTTTTGCTCTCTCGCAGATCTGATTGGCAGCCATGAGCGTCAATAAGACTTTCATCTGCGTGACCGACGCAAAAGAGGTTTACAGGTACAACAATGTCAAGGCAGCTCAGGTCCTCGCTCCTATCGTGTTAAGGTACATCCTGGACAAAGTGTGCTCTAAGAAAAGCAACGAATCATACGAAAGCTTTCTACTCCGCAGTAATGTTCAGAATCTGCGAAGCAAATTTGGACACAACCGCAAGTTGCTTAAAAACACAGACGCCTCCAAGTTCGATGTGACGATACTGTATGCGCTCATCATCTGCTGCCTTGATCTCACGAGTGTAACGTCGCAAGTCACCGATGCGGCGATGAGAGATCTACTGAAGCAGGTGAAAGAGCAGAGAAATGAGATTATGCACGAAGTTGAGACCAAGACAGTGAGTCCTTCTGTAGGGAAGATAATCATCTATACTCTGGAACTACTCCTCGATGAAGTGTCAAATTTATATTCCATACCGAGCTCTGATATCGACCAGGAAAAGACAGCGTTGGGGCAGCTGCTGGACACACGCACACCCGAAGAAGTTCACCGAGCCCACGTGCACAGCGTCATCGAGGACATCGGCCAGAGGGAGTCCTACGAGCGTGCGGAACAGACGCTGCAAGAGGAGCTTCTGCCGCTGGGGGATGTGACCGTGAAGCGGGCCGACGTGTTCCACAGCATATCTGTTAGAATAAGAAGTAAAGAAGCTGGTAACAGTGGAACTATTCCCTACACCCAAATTCTCGACAACAGTGCAAAGGTTGTCATAGTGAGCGGAGTGCCCGGGTCAGGCAAGACCACTCTGACCAAAAACATCGTCCTACAGTTCCACGGGTTCGGTAAATCACCAACAGTCTTCCTCACAGAATTCAAGAACGTTGTTTTGATGTTCATGAGGAGTGAGGCACATGAAACGCTCGCTGAAATCATTCAGCTCAACTTTCCTCAAGTTTGCCAGAAAGTATCAGCGACTGAGGCTCTAAAAGAGCTCATGAGTCAAGAACTGCTCCTCCTCATCGACGCTTTTGATGAAGCGAACGCTAAATCTCTTAAGGTACTGAAGGAACTACTGGAGCTTCTACCGGGTTCTAGATGCCGTTGCATTCTCACCACGCGTCCCCACGCTTTGGATGACCTCAAGACCTTCATCCGTGACTGTGGGCTCCGTGCTCATGAGTATGAGATAGCAAGAATATCCAGCGAAGAGGAGCAGAAAGAGTTCTTGCAGAAATATGGAACTGCTCTCTCAGCTCAACAGACTTCCGACGACCTTGTCACTGCCTTCTTCAAACTTGGGGAAGAACTTCGTAGCATGTTTACGGAGCCCCTGTTGTTGGTCCTGTTCTGCCACCTCTACGTCAATGTCCCTGAGAAAATTGAATCCTGGAAGTCCGTCGCCGACGTCTCGCAGGAAATCTTGCAGCTACACCAGCAGCAGATCCGCTCCAGACTTGTGACAAAAGGAGTAGAGGAGCCCGGCCTCGTCATCCGCAAGATGATGCGCTCACTACAGCGCTTAGCTCTACAACATCTTACGGCTGATAGCCTTACATTTTCGAGCATCGAAGTAACTGAACTCATTGAACTGATGGAAATGCCAGCAAACATAGCCATCAATGACATTATGTCAGTAGTGTTGAAGGAGAGCAAAATGTTGGGGGCAAGCGGCAAATCAAGTTACTCGTTCCCCCATAAAACCTTGATGGAGAGCTACGCTGCTGAGTACGTCGTGTGGCGACTTGAGAAAAGCAACTTTTCACTGGAACAGATTCTGATGGCCCTTACACCCCCAGCACAGAGGTAAGAATAATTGTTTCAATAATTTTAACCTAACTCCGAGGCACCAGTGACGGTACAATAATTTAGCCATTTCATAAACAATTTGATGGCATATCAGGTTTATGCCACTGAAAGTCACAATATAACTGAATAACAATAGGTTTCCAGCGGTCAATACTACACAGTACCTACTCCCCTGACTTTATCGCTTAGTACATCTTTGGTGTGAGCTTAGCAGGCGGCTTTCTTCCAGTAGACGACCAGAAACCAGACAGGTGTTGATTCATGTCCTGGTTGAGGAATGGGACACTTCTCCGCAGGATCGCATCAGACGACTTTTGCTTAGTATGTGCAGGAGGAGCCGCCGAGTTTGTGTCCAGGGACACGGAGGCCATATTCGCTGTTGAAGGCTTTCTTCATTTTCACATTACCACAAATATTTATCGTGATTTCGTATAATCTGTTCATCATCAATGTTGATGGTTCCTTCATGTTTTCTGGTGCAACTCTTCTTCCTACAATCTACACACATTTGTTTTTGTTGACTTTATGATCTCTGAATTTGTTTCAGATTTTATGCCTCTTGTTGTCCAGTTGCTGAAGAGAGCCAAGTCAATCTTACCATTGTTGAGTTGTTTTTTATTTCTTGTACGCTGAGGTAAACTGCCGTCCTGATGAAACATTGTGCAAATTTCGCTTGCTATGCACTTCAGAAAGCGTTCGATCGCCAATCTCAGAAATTCTGTTAATCCTATGCACCATTTATTTGCCGAGATAATTGTAACATGGATGGAATCAATCTCTTAGTAACAAATAAAATACCATCTGAGCATTAAAATGCCCTGCGGCAACAAAAACTACAAAGAAATTTCCCTACCAACAGACTATAGTTATTCTACCCTCTCAGCATCAAGTGGTCCCAAGTGTGCAATGCTCTCTCAAAATTGGTGCTCGGTAGTCTAGATTCTTAAGTTAATCGAAGCGTGTTAGAGTGAAGATTGGACTCGTGGATACGTCAAATATCACCGAGACAAAACTATAGAAAACTCTAATATAAATATATATATATATATTGCAGGTTGTCGGACATCACAAGCAAGAAGTTCTACCCACTGCAACAGTAAGTGCAAAGTGCTAGAGTAACGCCCCACATAGTACTTCCCGCTACAAAGCGACCATTAGGCACGCTCATTTCAGTACAATAAGAGAAGCCTCTCTCAAGGAGTCGAAAGTCATTAGACTTGGTGTAGGTATGGAGCAGTTAGCTTCCCCAAACCCATCTTGGAGGTAGACATTCACCTATGTAAGAGGACATTCCGTAGGTCACCGTAAGTTTAGCTGCTAGGGCTTTAGAACATATTTTTGCCTCTGCTTAGTTTGTATTATCCCCTTTAGTTTACAATTACTTTCACAGATGATCGTCGTCCCAATTTTTTTCCTCTTCACGGCTTGAGCAGTATTCTTCGCCTGGGCTTCACGTCATCTTGAAGATACATGGATCCTGCCTAATCTAAACTGAAACTACGCAATGCATCTGAGGAAGCAGAAAGACGCACACCAAGAGTATTGGCGATACAGATACATCACATTTTTATCGAGGGGCAAAATATGTAATTTCTGTATCGCTTTACGGTATCGTTGATAATCTATCATCATAACCTCCACTCATTCCCACACCATTAGCTAGCTGGTAGGGTAATGTTTCTGTTCCACACCGTACGCTGGTACCAACGGTATTATTATTGCACTACACAGTGCAAAGCTGCATATTAATTTTCTCCCTCGGCCACAGGTACCATGGGGTTCTATGCCACACGATCATGGCCCTACGCACCGCACACCCTGAGGTGCTGGAGAGCCGCTGGCCGGACTTTGAAGCAGTGATGGAGCTGGCCGGAGGGTGGGAGAGCTACTGCGACTTGGTGCTTTCTTGCCGGAGGGCTGCGCACGTCGCGGGTGCGGTTGCTCGCATGCGGCGGAAGAGTCAGGCGGTGTGGACAGTTCTTGACGGTGTGTTCCTTTGGTTATGCTTCGTTGTTCTATACATTCGAGGCACCGTACTGTAAGTGATTGTTAATCTGTCCGTTTACCAGCAAAGCTCGATCGTGCCTGTTTTAGGTGTTCATATTGTGTGTACTACGTATGCATGCTGAATTGCTGATGCCATGACGTAAATGGCTAGCCCCGTTCTGACAAGCTGTTTACGTGCTGGCTTATAACATGAGTTGACGACTTTCAGATACTCAAAAATGACTGTAAATGCTATGTAACACTGAGCTGGCCTCCAAAGTCTACACATTGTACTGTAGTAGTTTGTGTTGACTTTAAAGAGATGACTGGTGCGTCTTAGACTGCATAAACAGGCCTTTAGCCTTCGTGCCGACCGAAAGTCGAGTGTTGTATTGCGCTGTAAAATCACGAAAGCCATAAACTCATTAAGCTCTGTGGCTTGTGGCGAGCTGGCCATAAACGCCGGAGTCCGTTGGACCCTCCGTGACGAGTGATCAATGTACGGGTCGCTTATTAGCAAAGCTATTGGCTTCAGCCAATGGGGCTATAAAAGAATCGCAATAAAACATAGTTAAACTGTAGACTCTTGAACCCAAATTGTGAGATTGGGAACAATTACGAAACATAAAATGCGAGTGGTTTAAATGCGTGCATTTGCCGCTGCCATCAAAGCAAAGTCAAATGGCTTAGTGTGTGCTGTATGAAGAGGTTAGAGTTCATGCCTATTGCTTTTCACTAAATTAAAGCGGTAAATATCATGCACCAGTCTGCACTTCTGGTCATGCGTACTAGTTAATGGCAAATCCTCCAGGAACCAAAATTGATCTTGTGCGTAGTCTAAGGGTCCCATTACGGACCACCAAATGAAAACTGCATGCGCAACTTGTGAGTTGCTCTTCTGCACTGCCTGTGCACAGTAATCCTTCGGTGTGTTTGAAATGATTAACATACATCCAAAGAGCGTGTCCTGGGTATGCAGCGGTTGCCTGCAAGCTCTGCAAAAAAGTAAAAAAACGCGCAGCCTCTGTTACCAAAGAATCTGAGAGTGAAATCTTGCTAACAACAGGGAAAGGATCGTCTGAAAAATATCTGAAAAACGGCATTCATGAAATGGCACGCGGCATTGTGAAGAAAGGAGGAAGGTGCTCTGTGAATATCATCAATCCCAGGATATGATAAACTCTGTATCTGCAAGTATCTAAAAAAAAAAGTGCTTCACTCGAATGGGTACCCTAGGTTTACGAAACATGGCAAATACGGCTGCTGCCGAACCAGAGGCTATAGTCTCTTTCACCCCTAGTCATGCCAACACTCAATTAGGAACAGAATGGCCCATACTTTGATTTCACATGTCCAAAAGTGCATTTGGTAGGAACCAGTCGAGTGGCTCCCACCGCTCATCAAATGCGCACACATGTGGGACGAGAAAATACGTGATGAACTGAAATCGCAGCAAGACCAAGTTGGGCAAAATAACTGTTGGTACAGTAGAGGAAGATATACTACTAATATGACAGCGATATCAGTCCGGACAATCAGGGTATGAGAGGCCTTGCAAAAAGTGCGAGTTTTTTTTAAAGGCAGTTTACTAAAATATTTTGTGTGTATAAATTTTTCAGGAAGAAGCACAGCATAAAGCACCGACAACCCTTTGAAATCCGCCAACAGCAGAAAATCCCGCACTTATAATGCATGTAGAGGTAGGATCATGGACTACACCACAAACTCAGCCATCTGGAAATCATACCTACGCAGTTAAAATAAGTACTAAAGACTTGAACCCACTGAGGACCAAAGGCAGTAACTTCCACGTTAAAAAAAAAAATACCTGTATTCAAGAAATTAAAGAAACTGCCAAAAACAATGGTAAAACAGGACACCGTTAATGAAGCAAACCCGACACTGATTACTGTTGCTGAAACTCACTTAACTGATGCAGTTAACGATGCAAAAGTCAAAATAGAAAACTTAACGCTACACAGATGTGACAGAAAAAGAAATAAGAAATGTGGTGATGTTGCTTTGTCCGTAAAAAGTCACATCGGTTTCCATGCCATACATAATTCTCTAATATTTTATGTGATGGCGCTGTTGCTGATACGAAAAGTCATAATTGATATGGGCATGTGCTACCGGCCACCAAACTGTAGCAGCGAAAGTACATTCATGCACTTAAAATTTATTCTGGCACAAAATAGTTATTTTGTGTATCTAGAGTGGAAAAGGTTTTTCCCTCCTCTTCTTGACAGTTGGCGCGAAGTCTGTGAGCCGCGGAGACTTCCTGGAATCAGAGGTCGTATACTTGGGATAGCTCCTGCCAAGTTTGAATGAAATCGGCGGTCAAGTTTTTTTCAGCGATTTTTTTCTATAAGTTCTTAGATTTTTCAAAGAATTTTTGTTATGTTTCATAAATTCATATATATATATATATATATATACCATATATTATAATCCCAGTGAGACATTTATAGGCATTTGTCCGAAGTTATCGGATACTTTTCACTATTTTGTCATAGGCAGCCGATAAATGCCAGCAAATTTCCGATTGGGTACACGACATTTATAGGTTTTGTTTAAACCCAGATACCTAAAGTTCAGTTTGTTGTCGTTTCTTTTTGTAAATTTTTAAATTTCCTTTATTGTAATTTTCAAATATAGGGTAACATATGCCCAGATTTAGAGTGGGCGATGCACCGAAAATAGTCTAGCTTTCTGGGGATAAGGTTATGATGATTACCAGTAGGTAAGTTTGTCCTGAGATGAAGCAGTGTTCAGATGGCGAGCTGTCACTGCCTGCTGTCACTACATCACACTTGGTATACAGGTCGAGACTGCGACCTGGTGTCGCTCCTGCTGCCGCACGCTCAGCCCGAAGGCCTGGAGGTGCATATGGTCGGTGCGGCGCCCCCCGCATGGGAGCGCGTGGCCGCCAGCTACGGAGGACCGTTGCAGCTGCGGGATAACCAGTGGACGGCACAGACTGACTGGCTGAGTCCTCTGCTTACAAGCAGGTTTGTACATTTAAGGCCACTTTTCCGCTAGCGACTTCCGTCGCTGCTATCAGCATAGAGCCAACACAACTTATCTGATGACGTTGTCCTCCACTTGAAGTGTTCGAAAAAGAAGATAAGATCTCAAGAACACCAATCTTTGTGGATTTAAACTTCCGAATTAGGGAAGAGTATCGAAATTGCACCATTGACACTTTTTTTTATTGTTCGCATGTTTATTCTTATCACATTCGTTAAGGTGATCATATTTTGTCAGATTTTTTCTCTTTCTCTGTTTGCCTGATGTGTCACAAAGACAACTCAGAAAGTTACATCCAGGCTTTTATGAAATATGCAGAGGTTGTTATGTATGTCATGATGAACAGCATCTGATGATGAATTTTTAGTAAAGATTCGTTTGATCGTATGCTTGGTTACTCGTATGTCTACCTATTGTGTTTTCGGAAACTTAATTAAAAAAAGTTAGGGAAAGCTCTTCATAAAATCTGGAGGAAATGTTTGGTGTGTAAAGGCAAGCAAAATTTATGACCGTTCCTTGTGATGTCTGCGTTGTTTTTTGTTTTTTATGTTTGTCGGTGGCATAACTCAAATGCTAAGAAAGGTTCTTTATTGAATTTGCAAGAACAACCGTTGGGAAATTTAAGAGGTAAAATAATTAAATTTTGGTAATGATCTTTTCTTGTGTTTTTTTACAGTTATTGTCAAATGATAACTCTACAAAAAAGTTATGGACAGATTTTCAAGAAATTTACAGGAACTACTTAAAATGTTAAGAGGAACAGCTAATCAAAATTTTATGATAATCAAAAATACATAGTACATTCAGAAAAATGGAATCTGCCATTACTATTAGTTCCTTGGCGGAGGCATACGCTCTCACAGTATATCTCTAGTTATCATTATTCTTCTTCTTCTCACTACTATTGTTATTATTACCAGCGGGACCAGTTCAAATTTTCTGCGTATATGATCTTTTCGCTTTAAACTGTAGAAAACATAAGCTACGGTGTTAAAACTTACATAAGTCAGACCTAATGCAGCTCTTCTAACGTAACCCACCAGATCTAAGCTAACGTCGTCACTTTCTTACAGACGAAGTCCGTCTATCTTAGTGCTTCAATTCTGAGCTAACACTCGTGTTAATTTTAAATGCACAATATCTCTCGCAAATCATCGTCTGATGCTCCCCAACAAACCTAACGCTTCTCATAGTATAGAAGCCTGACAGATAGATTACCCCAGCGAAAAAAAACAAAACAATTTTGATTCCTCTACTAGACTTTCAGCAAGCCAGGTTATGGACAGTGGGGCCCCTTTGTCTAAGAGGTTTTTTAAAGCATGTAATGATTCCAACGTTGAATTATTTTTTTGCATTTAAGAAACGCACACATGCATGAACGGTGTGGGAGATCGTGTCCTTTCGCTTGAATTAGACCGAAAACTGCCATGCTGTTCCTTAAGTTGCTTTAAGCCCAAGTTGATAACAGCCGTTTCTAAAGTATCGCTTATTTTCTCCAACTCTAGCAGCACCAGCATCTTAGAGCCTGCTGTTACACGCGTTCAAGTGTGTAGCGCCCTGATCAGTCACAATTTACCCTTGATCATGACATATTTCAAAACAGAGCCACCTGTGCACTGCATCAACATGCATCGATTAGAAAATGCAGCCAGCCGAGTGTGGACCATACTTGTATACCTCAGGGGAAATTTCATGAGATCCACCATTCCTACCACTTTTCAATTCTTTGAAGACACGTGTTATCTTTTTCTACGAAATGCATCAGTAATCGACGCAACTGTCTCAAGGGAAAGCATTGTTCATTGTTGTTTCATACTCGTTTTCATGCGCGTACTGAATTTGAATTATCACTAAAGTGTCCCTCCCACATGTCAAACCATCAACACTTCCTACGATATCATTGATTCTAGGGTTGATTCGTTTCATTTTACTCCAATACTCAATCAACCGACAATGTAACGCCCCTTAGCCAATTTCGCAGCAATGCTGTCTGAGTGCTCATGTTGCTTGTACCATGTACTAGCATACCTGAAGCAGTTGCAGGCAGCATTTTTCTTTTCTTGAAGGTGACATTTACGAAGTTTAACTGCCCTATCAAAGTTACTGTAAGCAATATTGACTGCTATTGGATGGTGCCAAGGTGAGTATTCCAGCCAGAAATACGCTTGCGAATATTTAATGTGGCTGCCCTAGCTGGCATTCCAAAAATACAACTGCCAGTTTCTACGCAATTGTCGTTTAAGACACTCCGTAGTCGATGAAGATCAGCACAGCATTAAGGGAATCAAAACAATATAATGTAGCATTTGTTCTAGCTGCTAATTGAGAGCACGCTGAAATAAAGTTTTTCTTATGCAAGTCAATAAAATCCCCCCCCCCCCATAATAGTTCCATCCGAAATGACAGAAAGTAAGTTTTTTACCAGATGAGAGATAGCTACGTGAGCATACATTGGAAGGTTATCAGATTCTGGAGAAAACAAGTCAACTTTACAACTAGAAATAAAAAATCAGTTTCAGGGTTTCAGCAACATGATCAGGCCAGTCAGCCAACTCTGCTGTTAGAATTCTGGAACAACAACAAGGCGGAAAGTGAGTCACTGGTTCACAGATGCGTTGGTCGAGATGTCACAAAATCAACAGGACTGGTGCAAATGGAGAAGTAAGGATATCGAGATAGTGTAACTGAATTAAGTGATGTGCAAGTGGCGAATGGCGTAACTTGAGAGGTACTTGTATGTATGCAGGTGTCGCCTGCAGCAGTTCACCGGTGCAGTGAACACACCAGAAGCAGTCAGTCTACTGTCTTCTGTAGCCGCTATCGATGCTGTGCTGACCATAAGGTTGCTGCAGCCGCTGACACTGGCACCTCTGCAGGGACACTACAGGAAACTCAGTGAGTGCCAACCTACCTCACAGTGAGGGTAGCTCACTGAGCATTAGGTTACTCGCCACCGAGGGTGAGTTTTTGAGTACCTTGGCACCTTACAGAGGCAAGAAGTACCACTGGGCCTTCTATTGCCACGAGCACGCCTTCCACTGCTGGCGTATCATGCAGGGTACCTTCCGCTGACGTGAGCGGTAGTGTTGCTCATAGAACTGGTTGATGATATTCCTCAGTTAAAGCGCCGGAGTGTAGGTTCTGGCTGTTCTCAGAGAATGGGACTGTTGGTCCGTCTACTGCCAGCTATCTATTCTGTTCTTGGTGAGAGTCCACAGCGCGTTACCTTTCGTGAGGGTTAGTATCAATGTAGACGCTAGGGCGGTGAGCACGAAGGTACATTAAAGTACGAGACACTACACATGTACCCTAACCAACGTGCATTCCGGTGGGGTTCAGCACTGCAATATCCTGGTGAATCTTACGGTATTTCGTTGCGAGAGTGACTGCTTGTATACCAGGAAGTGAGGGTCTTATCTAATCTAATACTAAGAATGACCGTCGTGTGTTTATAAATATATATATATATATTTATATGTTTGGTGTCACGCTCTTAACGAAATAGATAGGCGGAAATTAGCCCAGGTT
>LQNS02277243.1:228872-249098 GCA_001587735.2 Parhyale hawaiensis | reverse complement strand
ATGAGGTCTTTAACGTGCTTCAGCTGAGTTTCGGAATAAGTTCGCAGATCATTCGTTCCAACATGGATAATGACGTGATCCATCTTTTTGCAACGGAGGTCCTTCAAGATTGCAGTAGAATCAGTCGTGGATGCTTGAGGTCTGCAGATGACTTTCCGATCATTGCAGCCTTTTTTAAAGCCACTGTGCAATGTCTAAGGAAACACAATGAATACAGTCGTACTCCTATGTCTCTATCAAGACACAAGTGCTAATTTTTGTTGACAGAAAAAATGCGTGATTCTGAGGTGAAATCAAAATACCAGTAAAGTTTAAGCAAGATATAAGTGTGATGGTTGTCCAAGAATGTTTGGGTTATTTTAGTACTCACATTGACATCACTGGACGATACATTATTTTTTTTTTTATTTAAGAGGCAGGCTTTTCTTAATAACAGCGAGGTAATTTCCAATGAACATATTCTTGCAATTTTTGTTGCCCATTCAAACTGCAGCATACAGATTATGGTAACACCGGAGCGCCGTCGAAAAAGACTTTAACTTCTTAGGGTTTTAGGTTTTAGAAGGACAGGGAAATGTCAGGTAAACAGTAAGGGAATTTGGATCCAAGTCGGTGAGAACTTACGAGAAATTGCACACGATTTGACTACAGGGAAAACTGAGGCCTTGCACACAATGCAAAAGAGAAATTTAAACGAATTGTTCAAAGTTAATTTCTTTACCATGTATTAAATTACGTTGCAAACATTGTCTTCTTTGAGCAGTTGCCGGCACCAAAAGTTGTAGCACCTTGGCAGGCCAGGGCCCGGATGCACAAACGCCTCGTAAAGTTACGTTAACGTAAACTGTACAGTTCTTTGAAGAAGTACCGATACCGCGGCTCAGATTTTGTTACTTTCTTATACAGCTCTTCAGAAAGTGACGACCACAGTGGTTTGAACCTCTAAACTATGCGTACCACAACAATAGACAGACTCAGATGTTAGATCGAAGAGGCAAAATGTGAAATGTCAGCAGTTACGTGGTTGCATTCGTGCCTGCAGCTGTACAGTTACGCTGCTTCTAACTTTACAAGGCGTTTGTGCATCCGATCCCAGGCATGAAGCAGATAGACCCGAGTTGGCCAGGGCCAGGGGTGGGCGCCAAAATGACACTATTGGGCCTTGGCCGGGCATCAGGTCGCTCTATAATGAATAGTCTCATCCCACCCAATACAACGGGGGTTATGCTTTTATCGAGTTTGCCTCTGTGTGTGATTTCTATAAGAAAACTTTAAAAGCTTCAGACGAACCTCTACAAAATATACAGCAATTGTTTGGTATGTAAGGATGAACAGATGATTAAGTGTTGGTGAAAATTAATTCAACCATTTGTTTATCTACCTCTGTTTTTTTTTTTTTTTGTAATATGACTCCAAAATTAGGGATGGATTTTAGGAAAAATTTGTAAGAATTACTGGAGATGCTCCCCGGAGCTGGTGACTAAATTTCATGGCAAACAGTAACATAACCCAGAAAATTGAGAACAAATCTTTCAAAGCAAATAAGAACAGGGAGCAAGTGACCATATTTTTTATAGAAAAACATTTTGTTTATTTTAGGCTAAATAATAACCCAGAAAATTATGAACGGATCTTCAAAAACAAATTTGGCCCTGTTTTCACTGTTTCGATTCACAAATATCTCAACTTTTGGGCTGATGAAAAGTGAAATACTTCAGGATTAATTTGAATTTTGCCTTCACACTACCGTGCTTGGCGGAGGTATGCGCTCTTAGAGTGCTCGTAGTCCTTGTGCACTGTCCCTAAGGCTTGAATATCTATGTTAAAATAAAACCTACGGTATTTTATCTATCATCTGACCAATACTAAGTCACTTTTCCTTTTGATTCATTGACCAACAGCCGTACTGTGTTACTTCGTTAACATTAGAGCCTATCCAATTGATTTCCAAATCGATACTGTTTATCACTCGCGAACGAAGTGAAAAAGGTGATAATTTTTTCGTTGAAGATTTAACTATATTGTGTATATATTTATAGTTTTGTCTGTCCAACCAAAAGTGGTAGAAAAATTTGAGAAATGTTCATCATTTTTGCAGAGAGTCTCGTGGTTTCACCTTTATGTGACCCATGCCAAAAAAAAAACTTAGAATTAGCTACCCAACAAACAACGACGGCGATGGATTTTGTTTTACTGTACACCCAAAGAGAGCCACAAGGAATAGAATCATAATAATGATTTTTTTTTTCAGGCAGCCAGGTGGGTAGTCTGAGATGTAAAACATAGCAAAAATTTTGAGGTAGCCGGTCATTAAAAATGACGGCGCTGAATCTGTAACTCCCCCCACAGAAGGAGTTGAGCAATGTTGATAATTTTTGTATGGAGTGAAGTGCGTTGACTTAGATGTTAACAATGCCAAAAAACTACAATCAGCTGGCCATCGAAAATGACAAAGTTGAATTTGCCCCCGACCGCGAGTGATGGTCTTACGCCACGAGACTTTCTAGTTATTAGTTATGCCTTCGGGACGTTTGACTTTCATGCCCGCGATTCCTTCTATTTCAATACTCCCACTGATGATACTTTGTTCAGCCTATCTTCTTTCCCAACTTGCTGATCCCATGCGCGTTAAACCTGTACGGGAACACCCTCGCGCATCAGTTGAACGTGTCTATCAACATTGCTATCACCTTTATTCTGGAAACGGAGTCTTAAACTTGTGAAAACAATAATAAACGGAATAAGAATGCTATGCATTTTTTTTTACAAGCTGGCACATCTTCCTATTACGCTGATCACAAATACCAGCGTAAAACCCTGTTTTATTGAGTGATTAACAACATCTACTTTTCCTTCTTCCTTGCCTCCAGGATATACCATCACCAATTATCAGCACCGGTGCCACCCTCTCGCTCAACTTCTACTCCGACTTCATGTTTGAGAACTCAGGCTTCCAGGCATCCTACATCGCTGTGGATTAGGATTGGAAAAAACAATGACTGCCAAGTTCCAGCCCAGGGCATCTCCATGAACATGTGGAATTTTCACCGTTTGTGTGTGCTTTTGGGTGTGTGTAGGTGATGGCGTGTTTCTTTCCGTCCGGACCTTGTCCAGGGAAGTGTCTGTTCAGGGCAAATTGTCTCCTGCCCGACGTTTCTTTTGATGAAAACAACCTTCATTGTGTTGCCTAGACATATTGGGCAGGCTTTGCATAAAAAAAAATAAAATTTTGCCCTCGCCCCCAAGGCATTGCGTATGGCACACTCAGCCAAATGAGATGGTACGTGGTGGGTCAAACAAACAACCAAAATCATATATTTTTTATATAGATGCTAGGTACAACATGTTCAGAGCACAGCATCCTGAGGTGTTCATACTTAAGACTAACATAAGAACAGCACTTAACCCTAACATAGGAGAGAGGTAGCATTTGTTGTGCAGTGTTGAACTTAAGGCATGTTACAGAAAACAGAGAGAAATTGTAGTGGCCTGTCATAATGGTAAAACGTTTACAGTTGAATAACCAAAGAACAAAACCATGTATGACGTTTCGAGGTCCGAATGGACTACAATGTAAAGCGAAAAATGATTGCCTTTCCCATCTAGTTTGAAGTATATAATTGGTAATACACACTGTACTTCGAAATCCAACAGGTCTATTCTACTCCTTAATTTCCTTATCAATCTGGCATATCTAGAATGAAATATATTAAACAATTGAAATTTGGATTGCGATTTTATTAACTTTTCTTCTATCTGCGAAAAAATGGAGAAAACTAAAACTAGACATGCTACGGTTTAAAATGTAATCTGCATTTTGAAAGGTGTGATATTTCATATCCATTATAATCTGATACGCCTCAAGAAGTTCCGAAATGGAGTAAAATAAAATGAACATATTACTGTTTGAACTAGGGCATTCTCAGAAAGAAAGAAACAACAGCTAAAGTAGGGGTTAAATTGTCTTAACCGGTTCGAAACTAAGGTGACAGAAGGGCAAAATTTTGGACAGATGTATCTCTACATGTTTATTCTATATTGATAAGGCGGAAGATTTTTTTTTTTTTTTACCGAAAAACGATATGATACAGTTTGAATTACGGTGAGTACGTGATGTGCAACGGTCTCTATATTTGTAATAGAAATAGAGAAATCTTGAAATAAAATAGAAGTGATATATTATATTACAGTGAAAAATACGCTCCATGTTTCCAATTTAATTCATTATCTAACTGTACTTCCCCTATTTGTCATAAACGAGAATTTACAGCTGGAAAACAGCTTGTGGGGGCATTAGAAAAGTAGTGTAATCAGAGATCACTTTGGAATATATGAATTAACTGAGAAGTTTGCTATGCTTGAGAGAGTTTCTGTCACGAATTTTAGAAAGGACGCAGAGCAAAAATAAATAATGTTCCTACTTGGATGCGGCACCCAACATATTAGGAGAGCGCAGCACCATGCATGCGTGTTTTATTCTTAGTCTTAGAGCTAACACGAGTATTTTTATATTTATTCTTAAAGCTAACACATGGGACAGAATTTGCCAGACGCCAGATTTTGTTTAAAGTTCTCAGTTTATGATAAAAATAGGGAAAATGTAAAACTAAAACTAGACATACCTAAGAGTGTAAAGTGCAACAAGATTCGCTATATTTCATGTTAACGTTTTCATTTTATCTCTGATTACACGATTCGATTTCTTATCGCCTGTGCAGACGGTCTCTTCCATTGTCCTCCGTAAGGGACAAGGGAGAATCCTAGTGGTATAGGTCGACCACCTCAATCAACGGCCCACGTTCCGAAACGGAGGGGGGCGTATTGAGAGCCAATCTAACTTGAAAAAATAAAAAATATCTCCAGCAGGAACTGCGGCAAGCTACACCATCTCCTACGTAGACAGCACTTAGGACTCTTGAGTACGTGAAGCCCAAATAATATTTTGGCAGGAAAAGAGCCCCTCTAGAATCTACCCGTGGGGCTGAATAAAAGATAATAAAAACTTTACGAAACTAACGTCGGCAGCAAGACCTGCGGCAAACTGCGACATGTCCTGCGGAGAATGCACTCGGGACCCTTGGGTTCGTGAGGCCAAAAAATATTCTTGAGGGCTGAATGAAAAATGTAAAATAAAGAAAGAGATATCTAAAACAATTTGATATATACAAGGCGCATGTTTGGAGTGTAATATTCTGATGCCTCTTATGACAAAGAATGGATCAATTTACACATCAAGATGAACATTGTAAGTTTACAAATGCGCTGCACGTTATGCAACAGTGTGACTTTGAGGATATGACAGACTGAATAAAATCACACTTCAAAATATATATAGACTAGTATATTAAAAGACAGCGAAATTACACAGCAAAGGAAATATAGTACATTTATAAACGCGCTGTGCGGTACGCAATCAGTGTATCTCTTAGTATTGATATTTTGTAAGTGTGGAAGAAAAAACTAAAAGAGCAAGTGTAGAGGATATTAGTTATTGACATTTCTATTACGGGCAGAAGAGTATGCCCCATTCACGTTGAGAATTTTAGCACCTTTCATCGAGAGGGATTGAGCGCAATTATTGAGGTTGCTTGAGTGTGACAACACCATCTTGGTGAGCTGATCATTCAGTTACAACCTCAATTGAAACGGGAAGAGCATTCCAAAGCTTAGCTCCAGAAAAAAGAAAGAGTTTACTGACCAGCCCTTGTGCTGTAGAAGCGCACTTGGAGATGCTCTCGTCGAAGAGACCGTCCACTGATTTCACTGTTTCGAGTAAACTGCACAACCTCGGCTTTTCTAGGAGCGCCATGCAGCGAACGTAAAACGTATTGGGCTTCATCTAGCTTTCATTTCATGTTTAATCAGTGGCCACTGGAGCTTTTCTAACAGGGGGCTGGCATGAATCTTCCACTGAGAACTACTTTTGCTGCAAAGTTCTGGGCATTTTTACAGCTAGGATAAGATATTCAGGAGATTTAGCCCAAATCAAACTACAATAGTTGAAATGAGAGAAAACAAGCGAGTGGATGAGAAAGAGAAGAGATATTTTATCTAAAAAAATATTTAATTTTATGGAGAAATATTAGCGTGCCGTTTATGGTATTGCATAATTCTCGAATGTGATCGTCGAACGTAAGATGTCTATCCATCCCAATCAGAAATTTTAGGCGGAAATACCGATGATTATGAGCGGAAAGGTTGAAATATAGCAAAATATAAGTGTTTATCCGGACAAAATAATTTTCAGTGGTATTCCAACACAAATCAGAGGAAACTATAAGTGGAACTCCTCATATACGATTAAGGGTGAATTTCTTTCCATAACCGTGGTAGGTTATCAACGGATTTCCGTACGTACGAACATGAGTGGAATTCCTCCCATCATTTGGGGAAGAATATGTATGGATTGCCATGGATTATGACATGGCTAGAATTCCCCTCATAATCGACCAAAATAATACTGTGTGACGATAAATTTGAATGCGAAACATATAAAAATGCATATGATAGTACGAAAATTGCGCACGTTTCAGTTTTTCTACTTCCTGTCAATGAATTGCAACATCTGCAAGGTATATATGGAAGCTAACCGCTTTGACGTTATTTTTAGCTACCGCTCCACGATTTTCTATCAATGCTTCGCCACTTTAAAGTAGTTGCCCATTATTATCATTTGTTTGTTGTATCTCTCGTCAAACAGCATTGCAATCTTTGATCAAATAGTGCTATCTATTTTTGTGTTTGTTAAATTGATGTCTGTGAAATTTCATAAAAAAAAAATATTCCGATTAGTTCTATGTGAAATGATGTCAAGGTTTATGTTACATTTAGCCCTACATACCCTGACAACGGGTACGGCTTATATCCGTTTTTTGATTGGGTAACTTCCTCTAAGCTGTGTAGTTTATGTATATATTCCGGCTTAGAGTTGATGAAGTTGTATATAAACGTGCGTAAGCTGCAGACTGGTTCAAGTTCTGCTCTGGCATCATTCTGATGATTGGAGCTTATGACCAGTCTGAACTGCAAGCCTAGCACGCACGTATGCATTAAACTTTCTTATCAGCAATTAATCATCAGCAACTCAAAGCAGCCATCCAGTGTTGACGCGATTTCGTATAGAAAATAATTTACAGGTTGCAATATATGTGAACAGGGAGGAAATGTTATTGGCGACCAAACTCGACCATAATCATAGTTGTTTTCTACGATAATTTTTGATAGGAATCCACTCCCCAAGCGATTTGACAACATCACGAAGGGTAATGATCGAGTTGTTAAAGGAAATAGTCACGAGCTAGGATGCCCCGACTAGATTATTGCGTCCATGTTGGTTGTAATTTGTTTCTTGGCCCAAAGAACAACTACCGGCTTGTTCAAAGCTCGAATATACGTGTCATCGATACACTTTTGTTTTAAATCCCCGTCTCATACCCGTTTCTCACAATTGCGGATATGACCCAGTATACATCGTATACTTCGGCGTCGTTATGCTTAAAACACGCAAGACGGCCTTGCTAATACATTCATTACAGGGGCATGCAGTACTATGGATGCAACACGCTATAACTAGGTTACCCCGCGCACATCACTAGCCCCGCCATCCTTGCTTTCGGTGACGTCATATGGGTACCAGATACCGCTCTCCGAACTTAGAATTCATTCCGCGTCTTCATTTCTTATTCAACAGATCGTTCTTGGTTGTTACTTTTATACAGTCAGTTTATCCAGTCTTGCGCTTTGTTTGAGAAATATGTAAGCTCTTCACAGCATAAGGATACTATAAATTCCGCCGTAGTTAAGAACTGGAAATATTTCATAAGTTTTTGTCGAAAATTTTCTGCTAGTTATACAAGCGTTTAACTTCACCTTATCAGCGATAAGACAGAAGAAGAAACAAGATATATACATGTAGCATATCAAGTGACACATGGAACTATTTTATTTATAATACTAGTGGACCCGTGCGTGAAAAAATTCACGCAACAATCGATACATAAATCTGCTTAATATAGGCCGGTGCGGAATCTTCTCGTCGTTGACTTGCTTCTTCTTCATCACAAGAAATTTGTGATTACATCTCTTCATTGAATGTACTTTCCTTACTAAAATACATATAGAGGAAAACGCTACGACGGCCAACTCAAATTATCGTGAATGATACGTGCTTGCTACTGAGCAGTACACTTCAATTCGTCTTCAGCACACTCCTTCCCTTCCTTACATAACATGCAAAATAAAAAAAGAAAAAGAAAATTCTATTAGTAAGCGCTGAAACAACAATGAATTTCATTTCCACTGTGTATCCAGAATACACAGTGAGATAGCTTCAGTATAACAAAATTTTCGCGTCCAAGAAGCTGGATTAAATAAGTACTACGTCTACTGTAGAGAAAAAAATAGTTTCTCTACGCTTTGCTGATTTGTTTTAAAATGTGCACATCGTAAACCAAAAGAAAATATAATTTCGATGTAGAGTAAAGTACTGAATATTAGGAATATTAGGCTCCACGGGAACGGCAAGAGAAGCTGGAAGAGCAAGAACTGCATTCATTGTTACTAACGATTAGCAATATTCTTTGCCCACAGTCGATATTGCTTTTAATGAATATGGGGGTCTATATCCAAGATACTCGAGGGTGGCATATAACTCGGACTCGGAGAAAACTTGTTCTGTTGAAAGAAGAACCCGAAATGGAGAAAAAAATAGCTGCCAAGAAATCATCGTGGTTCTTACGTTCGTGCCGACCGCTGAAGAATATCTTACCACTAGAGAGCCCAGCCGTCAAAAATAATGGCAAAATGTTTATGATTGAGCCTTTTATTGTTCTGGTTCCCAGTATAGGTTTTCCTGTATTACTGGTCTCATCCCTGCAGGCCTGATCTTCAATTAGTGAAACGCAAGCTGTACAACCATGAGTTTTGGGACAGCAAAATATCCCCCATGCAAGATAAGGAGTGAATATCAGCTTGGAATTGATTAGTTAAGTGTTGAGCTGCACGAAGAAAAATATAGTTCAGTCAAAAGAATTCATTGGAAATGCCCAGGACTCACCGTATTGTGGATACCAACTAATTGTTGAACCTCCAGCGTCGAAATTTAGCTGCGATATAAATTCAGTATAAAAAGGCGTCTGCTCAGCGTGAAGATTCAATTACTACGATATCATTCAGCAATGAAAGCGGAGATCCAGAGGCTGGGGATCCAGAGCCCGGAATCCAAAGGCCGGAGATCCAGAGCTATATTTGTCACCGGTACCCCAAGCGCTGAAACAGTATGGTATCTCTACTTCTTTTTCAGTACATGACTTTTCTTCTATTAAACTCTTAACTGCGTGACGGAGAGACGGATCAACATGAGTCAATTTTGATCCAAAGTTGACGTTTGAGCCCCACATTCGTTCGGTTGCCTCACGTGCATCGCAGAAAATTGGTTTTATGAGGTGTGCTTAGGGGGTGATTCGCTCGGTAGAATGGACACGTCGCTGCTTTAATTGCTTTCTCCTCCCTCTTCTGGAGTACTGCTCTGTAGTCTGGGGTTCTGCTGCCGATTGCCATCTGTGTTTGTTTGACAAAGTAGCTCGTCCATGTGCGTTCATGCTGGGTGGTGTTGTGCCCTGTGATCTGGCGCATCGTCGCAGAGTTGGTGGAGTCTGTTTTTGTATAAAATCTATAACTGCCCCAGTCATCCACTGTCTGAGTTTCTTCCAGATCCATTTNGGCCAGTATTCCCGTTCGTTTTTTCCATCGTGTGTGGATGTTTGGAATGGTCTTGATGGCTCTGTCTTTGCTGGTGCTGGTATTGGCAGCTTTAAACGATCTGTACACACAGCTATTCTGTGATCTCGGATCTTCTTTTTTTTCGTTCTTTTGTTTTCTCCAAGCGCTGGGCTGGTTGCGTGGGGGTTTGTTAACCTCGTGGAGTTTCTTCGTTCCTACGTCGCCAGCCTGGTGTGATTTAATAATAATAATTGGAGCAAGCAAGCGACCAACATCTGTGTTTCATAATTTAGTGGATTATTAGCATCATTCCTTCGTGTGTTACGCTCTTCAATAATTGATAGAAGGAAATTGGAGCGATTAGTTTCAAATTAAAACTCAGCAGCCGTCATCGGTCAAACAGCTTGGAAGAAAGTCGGCAAAATCTTCAAAATAATATGAATCAGGACGCATTATGAAGCTGACGTAAGTATCTACTGTATGATACGGCGGGAATCATCATTTAGATGCAACAGGGCTATGTATCATATTTTAATTGTGCTTGTTCCTCCCTACGTTCCTTCCTTCGTTCTTTCCTTAGTTAGTACGACCGTTACGCTTTCACAAATTGGGAGAAAATTCGATGCCACCTCAGTAGAGAAAAACCGCAGACAAGCTACCTTCTTATTAACCTGCAATTGCACGCAGGTCGAAGTTTAATTTGCTGCCAGACGTTGAACTTGTTGCTCACTTCTTACCACAGTACTTGGTAGGCATGATACGGTCTGGGGTATCAATGAAGAACGGTGTTTTTGCTCTGGTGAATTTCCGCACGTTCCAGCTCCTTGTAGCACTCTTCCAGGTCTTCAAATTTCGTCGTACAAAATCATCGTTGTTTTAAATGGCCGAGCTATAGTTACAGTAGCTGCCTGTATCCTGTCTACGAACGCAGCGGTAGACGACGAGTGATTTGTTATACGAGGTGCGTTGGGTTGGATGAGGAGCTTTAGGTCGAATAAAGAGCGTTGCCTGAATGATGAGCGTTAGCTTGAATGAGAAGAGTTAAGTCGGAAAAGGAGCGTTTGGTTGGATAAAGAGCGATAAGTTTTATAGCTTGAACAGGGAGCGTTGCAATGGACGAGGAGCGTTAGGTTGACTGCATAGCGATATGTTAAATGAAGAGTATTATGTTTGATAAGGAGCGTTAGGTTAAATGATGGAGTGTGGGTTTCATATCAAACGTTAAGTTAAACGAGGTGCGCTCAAGTTAGATAGAACAGAGTTAGGTTATGGGTGCTAAGTTAGATGGGGTGCGTTAGGTTAGGTGAACCTGCAGGCGCGATAGCTTAGATGAGGCATGTTATGTTGGATTAGGAGCTTTAGTTTTGATGATGAGCGGTAGGTTAGGGAAGGAACGTCAAGTTGGGTGAGGAGCGGTAGCATAGAGCAGAGTTAGATGACGAGTGTTTAGTTAGGTAAGGTGCATTGTGTTAGATGAGGTGTGTTCGGTTATATGAGCGACGTTATTTAAGATGTGAGTTACCTTAGATATGGTGAGCTAACTTTTACTGTGGTGAGGTAGGTTAAATGGGCTGCTACACAAGTTCCTAAGATTAGATGGGATAGTTAGGTCAGATGATGAGCAGTAGGTTAGATGACAACCGTCACGTCAGATAAAGTTCGTTGGGGAGATGTGGGGGATAGGTGGTACGGCATGTTTTAAAACGCAAATGAAGCATCGGATGAGTGAATGAAGTTAGCTTAGATGAAATATTTTATGGTAGACGGACGTTGTTGAGTTAAACAGAGTTCATAAGGCTAAATGATGGGCGTAACTTGAGACGGTGTGGTTTTCGTTAGAAGAGTTGCGTTGGATTAAAACCAATTTGAGGGGTAACCGCGTAGTGTAGGCCTGGTACATTGTAAAAAGTACAGACGTCCATCAACCGTGGAATTTCCACGTGTCCCGCTAGTTTCTAATAATTATTTTTATGCACCTGAGCTGTTCTGTGTCAGCGCGTTGAAATCTGTATCATTGTTTGCTATTACCGTGGGAATACTGCGACAACAGTGCGACCTCTGAGCAAATACAATGACAGCTTAAGAACAAAAGATTACCCTGCTGCGAGTAAAGAAATCGACCGAATATGTTTTATTTTATTATGTAGCTATCGCCTTAAATAAAGCAAAAAAATGATAGGCTATTGATCAGCATCCACGGGTCCCGAAATAGTGAGACAAATATAATACGCCGACAAAAAATTGAAATGCGTAAGATTAGGATGGCCTAAATAACCTGTACACTGTGGGAAACAGAGTTTAGAAAAGGTGTGCAACTACATTGGAGAACAATGCAAGAAGCAGCGTCATGTTTCAGTCTTCATCAAGACACCAGTGCAAATTCTTTGCTGGAAGAAGAAATTCGTGATCAATTTTAGTGGTGAATTAAAAAAACTACGAAAGGTTAGGCGAGATATAAAGGAGACGGACTGCCCAACGAAAGACAGGAGTAAGCGACTGACGTAGGCTCAGAAGGATTATGTTAAGTTAGAAGAGAAGCACTACAACAGGTTAAACTATGGTAAACGAAAAAAATTACCAACCGTAGAATATCCACGAGTCCCGTAGAGGAGAGATACCTCCATAGGAGTACAACTATCTCCATAGGAGGCTAACTAGCCCTGGGAAAGACAACTACCCACCGGGAGAACAACCGCCCCAGGAGCACAACTGACCCTTGGAAGTTAACCACCCCCAGGAGAACAGCTACCTTGTGGGAGGGCAACTACCGATTTGCACTCATAAACACGGTAAAATTTTATGTACAACTAATTACATTAAAATCCAATAACAAGCACACTGGTACCAGGAAATTTTCCAAACACCTAAAGTTAGTAAACCTTGATTTTTTCACGGGTCCAGTTGTGCTAAATGAAACGGGAATTGTAAAAATAGTTCGATATCGAGTAGGAATTGTAAGAAATGTTAAAAACTGAAATGACCAAACGTACGTTGGTGATGATCGGTTTGACAGTTTGTGTGTCTGACTTATGTTTGCCGAAAAAAAACTTAAAAAGTTACTGACAGATCTTCAGAAATGTTGCAGATGCTGTCATTACTATGATTAGGTTTATTAGCACAAATAAGCAAAGAAGAACATAGGAATAAATCCTAATTTCAGGGTAAATTTGATTTTTTTTTCGGTAACATTGGGTTTCATGGCGGAAGTATGCGCTCTCAGATTGCTCTAGTGTTAGAGATAGTACTACGGTACTAGGATGCTGTTGCGCGCACATCGGTGTGGCAGAGTATAAAATCAAAGGGTTTCACTTCTATGAGGCATTTAACCCTTTAAACGTGGCTCTGTCAATAGTCGACAAAATTTTATGAAATTTGAGTTACAAGTTTCATAATACTTCATTAGAACATGTATTTTAATTCATTTTCAAAAATATTCATCATATCATAGATTTTTATACGTTTCCATAATAAGGGCACATAAGTGGTGGTCCAACCTTGAAGAGTGCTGCGCTTGGTGTGAGCTCTTCTGTCTCCCCTTTAATTGGTGCTGGTGGTGATGTTGTTGCGGACCCCGCTGCCAAGGCGGACTTTTTGTTGCGCTACTTTGATGGGAAGCAGAGACGGGACCGGGTGCGCATTCCTTTCGCGTGTGATCCTGAGCCGATGTTCTCCGGTTTCGCTTTCTGATCTTCTGAAGTGCACTGCTCTTTTCTTGACCTGGACCCCTATGGGGGCACAGATCCATCGGGTATGTTCCGTCTCTTTCTTCGGAGGGTGGCTGGTGCGCTCGTAACTCCGCATGCTTTCGTGTTCCGTCGGATGTTACAGCTTGGCTCCATCCAGAGTGCTAGCGTGTCGCCCATGTGACGCCCGTTCTTAAGAGCTCTGCTTTGTCTCGAACCTCCGACTTTAAACCCATCTAGATCGCACCTATTTTGTCGAAAGTTTATGAGAGGCTGGTTGCGTCGAGCTTTGGTTGTTTTCTTGACAAGCAGGGTGTCCTTCCCTCGACGCGGTATGGTTTTCGTAAGGGCTTAGGAACTTGTGATGCTCTGCTTCATATTTCTCATGTGTTGCAGTTGGCTTATGATGGGGATCATGAGGCAAAGTTGGTACAGCTTGACTTCAGAGCTCCTTTTTGATCGCATGAATCACCTTGGGATGCTTCATAGTCTGAGATTGAAGGACATTTGTGGCGCAGTTTTTGCGGCAATTAGTCAGTTTTATATTTAACAGGTGTCAATGCGTAGTTGCTGATGGGAAGAGAAGTGATTTTTTGGACGTGTTCTGGGCCCTTTGTCATTCATCGTATATAAAGCGGACCTGTTTGATCTTGTTAATAATTTACTTGTTGGTTACGATGATGACGTTACTTTGCTAGTTGTTTGTGATAAGCTAAGTGATAAGTTGAAGGATTCAGCATCATTTCAGTACGATTTGGAAGTGATTGATTCCTGGTGTTCTAGGTTGAGGATGGGGCTAAATGCGGGCAAGACTAATAAGGCCTTTTTAGATATGAGGCGTGCTTGGAGGGTGCTGGGCTGGGTAGAATTGACACGTCGCTGCTTTAATTGCTATGTCCTCCCTCTTCTGGAATAATGCTCCGTAGTGTGGTTTTTGCTGACGATTGTCATCTGTGTTTGCTTGACAAAGTGGTTCGTCGACGTGCGTTCATGCTGGATGGTGTTGTGCGTTGTGATCTGTCGCATCGTCGTAGAGTTGGTGGAGTCTGCTTTTTGTATAAAATTTATAGCTGCCCTAGTCATCCACTGTCTGATTTTCTTCCGGAGCCATTTGCTCGGGTGATGTATACTCGGCGTACTCGTGCTCTTCATGAGTTTGCCTTGGAACCGTTACGATGCCGTACAGGCCAGTATTCTCGTTCGTTTTTTTTCCATCGCGTGTGGACAAAGTGCTCTTGATGGCTCTGTCTTTGCTGGTGCGGGTATTGGCAGCTTTAAACGATTTGTGCACATAGCTATTCTATGATCTCTAATCTTCTCTGTTGTTTTTCTTAATTTTCTTCACTGGGGGCCGGATGGGTGAGGGTTTGTTAACCTCATGGAGTTTATCCGTTCCTACTCGTCTGTCTTGTGTGATTTAATAATAATATGAATGTTGGCGGCTTGGGTCCCTTACCATACAGAAATGTAAAAGACCGGGTTAGTGAAAGGAACATGCTTGATTTGAGAAAATGATATTTGCTAGACGAACGAAATAGACAACCCAAATCCACATTAGTTCTACAACACATCCAAAGAAGCATATAAAATAAAGAAACCGTGAAGATATTTATTATAAAATTGTTTATCACACTGTTGTTTCACGGGTGTTTACTTCGAGTGGTACGCATCAGTGCATGCTTTGTGAAGCGTTTTGTCGTATATCAAGCAGCTTAGCCTGGATTTTTTTTTTTTGTTTTGCATGTATGACACACCGTCCTCGGCTGCAAATTATTCTAGAACGTGATTTGCGTCATCATATCGAACTGATTGCATCGGTGTTCGAGATGGACCTCCCTGAGCTGCTCAATCACTCTGCCGCGCTACAAGCGTATGAGCCACTTCACTTTTGAAGAGCAGATGATTTATATTTGAGCCTGCAATGACAGCTCCATGGAATTGTCAGCAGAAATTCCAGACAGCTTCAGAGCATGCGTGGGAAGGTTCTACCACAATTTCTTAGATCGAATTCTCAGTCTATATGCAAGCCACAAATGGTCGCGGATGTCCTCACCACCCTTACCGGCGTTATACATTCTGACAAGGTTAGGCTGAGAGACAGTTATTTTACCTTCATTTCCCCTCCTTTTCACGCTATGTGCCCGTTATGACGCTGTTGTCATTCCATTTCGCTCACAGCACTGTTCCATCGGACCTGAAATCATTGTCGTCACGTCTGTTATTTCCCTGTAATTTTGAAAATTCAAGAGGACAACGGCCCGTACAATTGTCCGGAATTGTACCGCATGCCAGAATGTTTTTCTCGGCGAGAACTGACAAAAGTGTACATCTAGTAACAAAAGCTATCAACCAATCCAGTGTGGGAGTCAGTATTAGTTATTGGTTCAAGCATGGTATTGACAACATGGGTCCCAATTGGTGTCTTTCTTTTGTCATATTTACAACTATACATGTAAATTTCAAAGTTGTATGGATAGCCATTCACGCTACAGAACAACTATAGGCCATAGCCAAATTTGACAGCTTTGTTAATGAGATACTGCTTGGCACTATGTAATCCGCGGTATGACATCATTGCCTTGTCGACACTGAAACTTAACGGAAAATACCTAGCTGAGGGTACTAGTCTCTGAGCATGTCGAACAAGGGCAGCCCTCTTATTGCTTTTGACGGGGCCAGGTTATGATTGTCTGCCATGTGTAGAAACTTATATATAGTAGTGAATCTCTCGCAGCTCATCACTTTGGAATATATTTGAGCTTCTACAGGTCTTTGCTTTTAGACCAGTTTATATTTTCAGACGGAAGTAGGTGATATCCGCTGGTAAAAACCTGGCCCAAAAAAACAGGAGATTTCATCATCACTCACTGAGAAATTTTGATAGATTTTGTCTATAGCATAGCTACAAAACCAATCTCGACACGATTAGCATGTAGTGTAGCGAGATACCACTTTTTGAGGCTAAATTCCGGCTCCACCTACTTCCGGTTCCCCAGGCCCTCCCACTTCCGGTTTGCGCACCCCAGACCCCCGCTACACCGGCAGTGCATTGGCCGTTATAAGCCGGAAGCTCACGCGCGAGGGGAGCCGCGAGGGTAGATTACCCTCAGAGAGTAGTATCTTGCTACACTACATACTACTGACACGTTTGAACTTGCTGCGCCCAAAAGCGCTGAGCATTAAGAAACCTGTAAAAAATGCTACCGTTAGCCGCCAGCGTTCCTGAATCTGTTTTTTTTTTTCTCTACCACTAAAATTTAACCATACTTCTGATTCGGTGAATTCACTTCAAAGCCCTACTATTCTAAAATGTATTTCCAAATTGATATCAGGTTTCGATAATCTAAGTGTGTATTAGCATGCCAAAAATGAAGGAAACGTAAAACAAAAACCAGATGTTTAAAAAATCATAATAAAAAGAAATGGAAAGTACTGGCTCAAAACTTAGGTTCCCTCTGTTCACAAATTCATAATGCAACATATTAAAGCGTTCCATGCGCTGCAATGAAATTAAAAAGATCTACATGAGGTCACTAATAAATGAAGGGAAACGCGGGAAACCCGGAATGATGGCCCAGTGAGAAGTATGAGTTGTAGATAGCACAGCTGGCTGTAAATGACCCGCCCTCTCTATTGCCACTGCTCGGCTGCTGGTTTGCTTCACCTTCCCTTACACGACAGAAATTCGATTTTTCAGGTTGCTAGTTATGATTTCTTTTGACATACCGAAATGTATTGAACACTCTTGTTAGGACTACAAAAAAGTCTACTACTTCATGTTAATTAAAAATTCTGCTGGTAGTCAAGAAAAATCATGGAAAGCGCCGGAACCAGTGACACAAATGCAAGTGAATGGTAGTACAGTTTACGGTGCCGAACTAGCAGATCAGTTTAACAAGTTTTTCACTTCGGTGGCTAAAAATATGGTGCAAGCTTTACCCGAACGCAATGTGCAATATCAAGTGCCAAGTCAACGAATCAAAACTACAGTAATTTCAACTTTCAACCAATATCCACACATGAAATGTTTAGTATTGCTAACGGATTTAATAGTAAGCGATATCACATGAATGAACTCCAGCCAATACACCTAATGCTGATTTTACCAAGCATTGCTTCATACTTATGTTCTATTTTAATAAGTGCATTCTGCTTGGAATTTATCCAGATACTCTTAAGATGGCTAGAGTTCTTCCAATTTATACAGGGGGTGATAAAACAAATTGTCAAATTTCCGACCCATACCAACGCTTCCTCTGTTCAATAAAGTTTTCGAAAAATTGATACATTCGCCCTCACGCTTTTCCTTGAAGTAAATCAGGTATTGAACAAGTCACGATTTGGTTTTAGGAAAGGAAAAACACCTCCCAAGCCATTTTTAGGTTCATTTCTAGCACTTTACCCACTTTTAATCAGACGACTTTTACTGTTTGTTTATTCTTAGATATGCAAAAAGCGTTTGATACTGTGAACGAAAATATCCTAATTTATAAGTTAGACCATTATGGAGTAATGGTTGAGTGAAAAATCTTTTATCCAGCTAGTTGGTAAACTGTAAGCAGTTAGTAGTCATCGGGGAGCATCGATCTTGCAATAGGGGTGTAAATATGGGTGTACCCCAAGGGTCTGTTTTAGGACCTCTTCTGTTTAACATTTTTATCAATGACATTGTTTTCTTTGAAGATACTAATGTTATCTTATTTGCAGATTATTCTATGTTCTATGTCAGTGATAGGCCTTAGCAGGTTGCAATTTCTAAGATAGAACAACTAATTGATAATATTTTTGTATGGCTTTGTAACAATAGGCTTACAGCGAATGAAGCAAAAACCAAGTTAATGTTTTTTTTACCCATGTGAATGTACGTGAACTACCACCTGTGTATTTTGGAAGCGCTATTGGAAAGGGCACAAGGGTTTAAATATCTAGGTGTAATAATTGATAAAAATTTGCAGTTTCTACCTCATGTCAGCGAATTGTGTCAGAAGCTCAGCAAAGTAAAAGGGGCCATATACGCTGCATCAAGGTATTTGAGTCGAGAAGCTTTAAAGACCTTGTATTACTCGCTCTTATACTCACAGGTGACGTATGGCATTACAATTTGGGCGGAGCATCGGAAAGTGTAATCAAATTATTATAGACTATAGTCAATGATACGTTAAGAATTACTTTAAAAGTCAAGCGAGACAACAATAACATTCCCCTTATGTCGAGAAATGAAATGTACAGAAGACTTGAACTTTCTAAATTCAAAGATATCTATAAGTATTTTATTCTTAAATTCATACGAGAAGCTATATCTGGTGAAAACAAGTTTTTACTCGCATTTTCGCTCACTTCTTCCCGATGCACATTACAGCCCAAGAAATGGGAGATTCAACATACCAGTTGTTAGGCTCGAAGTAGAGGAAAGATTCACAATATTTCTAAGCGTTCAGGCAGTCAATCAGCTTCTAAACGAACTAGTGCAACTAATGTCTGACCAACGTTTTAAAGTCATGTCCAGAAATGAATGCATTAATAAATATTTTGAGCTCTGACGACATGTGCCTAATAAGTAGTTTTAGCTTTACATAGGTATGTTCTGAAATTAGATTTATTGTATTCTGTGTTTTATTGTATGATTTTAGGACTGTTGTAATAAATATTTTTGAGAGCAATAAAGGTGTTAAAGGTGCTATTACCTCCTGCTGCACGTAACTTATCTAAATTCTAATTGGCTATGCATCATTTTCTATTTAATAACAGAGATTTTTGTTTTGCTAGAGTGTACGTGAACGCAGCCAAATCGTGCATATTCCACTAGTGCAGCACAGCTCACCGATCACTGTAGTGTCGCTTCCGGGGGTTGATATCTTCATGTAATTGTCCATTCAGGTAATGATCCTGCGATATTTCTCTTTGGTTCAAATTTGCATGAAGTCTTCAATGCATGTTTGAAAAAATGCAGCGCTGAAAATTTTAAATTGAATAATGAATAATCTATGAAAAATGATGTAGTAAAGAGATCATTGTAAAAAAAAATACAGGTTTGCATAAATAGGGTTACGCTAAAAACTTGTACGTATTTTAAAAATAATGCCCTGACAGTGCTGTATTAAAGTCTTTTTTAAGAAGTAAACCAATTTCTCGATTCGTATTCTGCTTTCTGTCTCAGGGATGCTTAGTCACTGACTGTAGTTAATGGTCTTTCTATATCGGACAGCAATCACGATGAAAATAATTCAATATTTATAATATAGTTGGAAACGACTTTGACAGCCACCAAACACTAACGCCGAACTCAGTCTCTGCTAGCTGCGCTGGTTTTTCTCAAATCCCATGTTACAACATCGAAAAATGTACCTATGTAGATAGGGTTATGACTATCATGTTTTACGTCACATTCTATCACACTGCACATCATTCATGCCAGCCCGTATGATCTCTTCAGATCTTCTGGTCTGACTGAGGCGCGGGCCCTTGCTTATTTGCGGAGGTAGCAAACATTGGATCCCTCAGCTCTCGGTTGCAGGATCGAAGCGCCTCACCCTATTGCTTCCATGCGGTCAAAGAGGGTGGCGGTTTAGCTTCAAAACTTTACAGGCTACACAACCCTCATCTATGGAGCCCGGATTTCTAGCTTTAATGCTGTTAGAACTATTGGGAACCTGTGATGCTATGCTTCACATTTCTCGTGTGTTACAGTTGGCTCTTGATGGGGGTCATAAGGCAAGGTTGGTACAGCTTGACTTTAGTGCTGCTTTTGATCGCGTGAATCACCTTGGGCTGCTCTATAAGCTGAGATTAATGGGTATTGGTGGTTCAGTTCTTGCGGTAATTA